>JARK01001540.1:94702-117714 GCA_000688135.1 Ancylostoma ceylanicum
GGGGGGGGGGGGGGGGGAGGCGGTCGATAGGTACGCCGCGACGCGACCGCACCACTTGCATATGCTCCCTATATCCACATTCTTCCTTCAAAGTCGACGCATTGAATGACTCCGGTGGACACCCCTTACAGTTTTTCGGCTCCGATGGCATTCATCTGCCCCACCTCAGCTCAGAGAACTTATCTATTTCACCCCAGCGGTGTTCGTATGTTTAAAAGCTGCAGCCGCGACGCGCACATGAATCGACCAATCACAGCGCAGCAGCGTATGCCTTGTCACGCAGCCGTTTTGAGGGACTTAGTACTCATTTCCAACGGTGAGTGAAATGCACAGCGAATTCTCGAAATGAGGGTATTGTTTGTGTGCTTCTAGTCGTACTACCAGTGATATATGTGGGTCCTGCCACACGGGAGTCACACGCGCTTGTGCAAGTGACCGACACCAATTGGTTCCGCCTCTACCAACGATTCTTAAAGCTAAATTTACCAGGGTTAGTGACCTGTATTAAGAGAATGATGTATTAGTTAGTGGAATCACGACCCGGAAACGATCTAAGATCATATCTTCACAGGAAAAAGTGGATACAGGCATCCAAATGTTAATCTCTTCGTTGTTACAATATTTATTTATTTATTTAGTACGTTACAATAAACGCGCTGAATAAGACAAATGGAACACGATCAATGACATTTCATCTTGTAGATGAAAAAAAAGAAACTTAACTCTGGGCCAGACAACAGATGCTCAAGTTAGCCGTGAAATTTAGAACTTTGAAACGAGAAACTTAGAATTTAGAATAAAAAGAATAGAATAAAAATTAGAATTTTCCAGAGTAATAACAGCAACTTCGCGGAATTCTTGCGTGAAAAGCTCTGGAAACTGGGAAAATTCTGATTTCCGACCATATCTTCGAAAATCGCTGCTAACATTCTACCTCATGATCAAAAAGGTTTAGTTAGAAAGAAAGCCGAGGAACGGATGTTCAAGAAAATGTTTCATAGCTTCGCTAATAACATCATACAGCAATGAAATGCCTCTACGCATCACATGTTACAGGAAAGATAGTTCTTTGCTTCTACTCCTTAAAAGTGCCTTTTTTCAACAGATCATCGCCCTCAGTTCAATTGTAAGTGCGAACCAACAACCTCCGGAATGCGAAGCAGGTTCCGACAAGATAACCGACGCAGTAATGAAACCGAAAGTGCGAGGGAAAATATACAAAAAAGTGAAAGAATTCTTGGGAAAAAGCTTGGTTAGTTGTACACAATACATCTTCGTTCCAACTCCTTTTATTTCCTTATCTTGAAGCTATTACAAGCACCCGTTCATTGTACTCTAGTATCCAGTTTTACTAAACAATCTCTAGAAAATTTTCAGATATTTGATTGTGATCTGGAGAAGCTTGCTCGGAAACGACTAGTTCTTACTGATATGGAAAGCGCGCAGGTTCCACCAGGCGGAATCGAGAAGAGAAGAGAAATGTGAGATATTGCTGCTTGCAATATGTTTCATATCTAAGGGGAAGCCACACCATGCATCATCACTAGAGAAGTTCTGAGAACAAAAGAACATTCCGTAACCACAGCGATTCTTTTGTGAATGATTTACTGCAGGAAAATGACGAATACCCTTACTCCAATCATGTTTTTCGGACAGACATTCAACTCTTGGAGGAGCAGTTTCAATGAGGTAAGAGACCACTAAAGTCTTCAGGATGTTACAACCCACGAAAAATAATACAAATCGTTTCAGATGAAAACCAAAACAAAATACGGCTGCCACCTAATATCACATGCTCGTACGCAGAAATACAAAATTGATTGCATCTTTGTCTGAAGAGCATTCGTCAGTAATTCTCGGTCATTTGTCATAAAATCCATTGCAATTGATATGTAATGCAAAAATTCAATTAGAGAGTGTACAAAGAGTATCTTTGGCATACATTTGACATACATTCAATCCTCAAACCTAATGAGAATTTACAAAAAAAAAAACGAAAAAATGTTTCACATTCAGAATCACTCAGCTGGACTTGCTTCGTCGTCTCTGTTTTTTTTTTGTAGCGTCGTGTTGACTTGTGTAATTTAATAAAAACTGTGAAATGCGAAATGTAATTTAATAATTTAATTTTTCTTCTGTACATTGGGAGTATATGTATGCACTATAGCGATGCAGTGGTAATGAGCATACTTATCCATACTCAAAGAGTTCTTGATATGTCGTCATACGATTCGTTCTCTGCGAAGAAGCGAAAAGCTCCATATCTTACCAGTTTTCCAGTGGCTCAAAGGCAAGGCCCGGTCAGAATCTTGCCCATTCAGGTATTTTGTTCCTTGGAGTCCAAACCATATGTGTAGCACGGACTTCAAGTTTGAGAGCTCGATATGAGTTATATGGCAAGATATGGGACAAAACGTCTGACGATTACGGTTGTCGTAAGAAAATGGCCATTTGGATACGGATCAGCGCTGCGCTGCGGTAGCATGCGGTAGAGAGTATCAGAGAGCGTCATCGAAGCAATATGCAGCAGAAAGCCAGAGTGCCACGCCGCGCCGCGCCGCGCACTAGTCCGTATCCAGCGGGCCGTTTGGAGTTCGCTGTATATGGTGATATTCTTGCAGGGCAAAGCAAGCTTTTCAGTGCTATTGGTATATTTAGAATACGTAGTAAGATAGGAGAAGCATGAGTTTCTACACGTCGTTTGCTTTCTTATTTCAGAGTGGCATTTTTTTTTGTCCAGCGAAGTCTTACTTGATAAGCTTTATTAGCCTCTGCCCTGGTTTCAGATGGGAACTTTTGAGCTATTTCTTGGTCACAAACACGCCTTGGAGAGTTGCGAGATAGTCAGAAAAACCTTCACGCGAACTTTCAATGCAGATTTTCGATGCCGCTAAATGCGCTTATTCACCTCGCATTGAGAAAACACCGCTTCATTAACTACTGCCCTGGTTTCCAGTGGGAACGCGTGCAAATTATGTGAAACTTGGCCGTCACTGAGAGCGCTGAATAGCCGCGTTTTTCCCTCCCGTATATGTACCTTCTCTGATAACTGGGCAAAGCAAACGCAGCAGAACCTGCTGAGCCACGCCCCCAAGAAATGGAAGGCAGACATTGCCTCATGTTCAAGAATTGCTAGGTTCCTAGTTTTGAGAGCAGCAAACCCTGTGTTTCGGCTGCGTTGAGGGGGCAGCTGCTGCCCAGTCAACCGCGGTTCCGTTGAACCTGCGTTCTACTCCCTCATGTCCTGCGTTCATCACGCTCATTGTCACGTGATGTACTGCCCCCTGGAAGGTGTATATAAGCCTGTCGTTGAGGGTTAGAGCTCAGTCGTGTCTCGTCTCCGGCGGAGACTAGGCGAGCTCTGCGGAGCTTGTCTGGCCGGCTGAGGCCCGGATAAAACCGTGGCCCAGTGCAACAATTGGCCAGACGAGATGCTGGGCTGCAGACGCGTGCGGATGCGAAAGTCCGCCTGAGTCCATCGAGCGCTGCAGCTGATGGCGCGCACGCGTTCGAAAACATTTTTGAGGAAGCTTGGGTAACCATGAGCTTACCCGAGTCTGCGTTAGGAATACCGCTGAATCTGAGACTCGTCCAGTTTCAACTGCCATCCCTGGTTTACGACATGTTATCCAGCTCTTCGCCCCCCCCCCCTCAGAAAAAATAGCAGCCTTTTAAACGGGAACGCAGCTCGTGGGGCGACAAAATAAGCCTTGACTCCGCGGTGTAACAGCTGTAGAAACGTGTTCGGGCTGCGTTGGACGTTCCGGAATCACTTGGTACCCATCCCAGCAGGACGAACGCAGCTATATCTCTGTTCTTGCCGCTACAATGGCAGGACTAACGCGGGATATGGCTGCGTTCCAGCTCTGACATTGCTGTCATCCTAGAATCATGTGCTGCAATTAACGTCCTCCCCTATTTTAGCATCGGGGGGACGATGGCAGCAATGGGGAGAAAGGCCACGCCCAATTTGGGGTTTGAAACCGAGGCATTACTGCTGGAGAAACGCTTTCGTACTGCCTTTGGGCTGCTCTATATCTGAGTTAGAGTCCATTTTCAAGGAAAGAACTCAGGTAGTATTAAAAAAGCACCTTCCCTCAGCTCTCTAAGAATTATCTTTTGTTAGCAGTAAAGCTCTCTTTGAAGATTTTGCGGAGCTAGCAAGAAGAATTGCCACACAACCCGCCTTTTTTCAAAAAACTGTTTTTAGGCCTTCTTCAGAATAAAACGTTACTGAAAAGCCGGCTTTTACTGGAAAGGTTCCTCATATTTTTCTCTATCTCGCAATGGAAAAAGCACGACAAAGCATGGGTTGCTGATGGAGAAAAAATTGATCAAACGTTGTACAATAACTTATGCCTCCTAGTATGCATGGCTCTCCTCCTTTAGGACTTTTCTATATCGTCAAACCATCTTTCTCGAGTTTTGAGTGGAATGAGTGGAAGAATTTTCAGAATGAAATAAGGTAAGGAGTCTCTGACGTGCACATGGAACAGCGCTACCGCAGTTTTTCTAGGAGCTCGTAAACCCGGCACAACGTCAGGAGAAGTGGGCTTCATCGTGGTGCCAAAATTCGCTAGAAACATCACACGTGCCACTTTTCATGGACATCGGCTGGCAGCACTCATAGTATCACTCTCAAAGGACATCTATGTCTCCATTATCCAAGCTTACGCTCCTACGGCAGATAGGGATGAAGTACAGCACGACGAGTTTTACAGTGACCTTGATGACCTCGTCCGTTCCCAGGAGAGCACCTTTGTTGTGGTAATGGGTGGCTTCAATGCTCGCGTAGGACCACGGAAGGATGGAGAAGTATTTATCGGACCGAACTCGGCACAGCAAAGAAGCGAGGCTGAAGAAAGGCTTGCAAACTTCTGTGAAACGCACCATCCATTCCATGGGAACAGCCAGTTTGTGAAGAATCCAGCAATGAGATGGACACATGTGTCTCTCAATGGTCAGCACTATCACGAACTCGATCACATCTTACGCAACAAGCGAGTTATCACGGATGTCGGTGTTGTCCCATCATTCAAAATGGGAAGTGACCATCGTTTATTGCGAGCTCGGCTGCATTTCGACCAAGGACAAGCTTGCTTACTCCGAATACGCTCGGGGCGTCCGCGGCCAACTGTTATAGACGAGGAAGTGATTGGAACTGTTGCTGAAAAAGAGGTCTTTGAGATGGTAGACGATGTCAACGAGGACTACACCCGTCTGGTTGGAACCATTATCAAGATCAGGAACGAGTGCCGTGCCGAAGCACCCAACCATGCCTTGCGACGAATCTCCGGAAGCACTCGCGCTCTTCTTGAGAAGCGGAGACACATGGTTGGACAAGCGAATCATGTAGAGTATGCAGTACTGAGCAGACTTTGCAGGAAAAGGCTGGCTGAGGACCACGCGAATTTGGTTAGAAGTCGTCTTCTTGATGCCGCCCACCGTAAGCGTAGTCTGAAGATGGAAAAGCGTGCGCTGGCAGAACATCGTCTTTCGATCCCGTGTTTGAAAGCTCAAGATGGTTCGCGTTGTTCAACTCGACCAGAAATGGAGAACGTGATGGCAAACTTCAACACTGCTCTCTACAGGTCAGAATCGGGCCAAACCACTACAGTTTTGAGCCCCGGAAAGGAGGTCCCGCCGTTCCTTACGTCGGAAGTGCGCCACGCAATTGAGACCATGCCGCGAGGAAAAGCCCCTAGTGTCGATGGAATCACAATGGAACTTCTGCAGGCTTGCGGCCCTGAGCTGTACACCGCGCTAACGAGACGCTTCTCCCTCTACCTGGCGAAATGTGAAGTCCCGGTAGCTTGCAAGCAGTCCTCGACCATCCTTCTCTTCAAAAGTGTGACAAAGAAAACCCAGAAAGAACTACCGTCTCATCACGCTACTGCTAGTACTATACAAGGTTTTCACGCGTTGCATCATGACTCGCATACGAAGGGCACTGGATGAAACCCAGCCGGTAGAAAAAGCAGGATTCTGGCGAAAGTTCAGCACACTGGATCACATAACTGTCGACTGATCGAAGTTGCCCGAGAATACCAAGAATTGCTGGTCTAACTTTCATCGACTAAAAGAAGGCATTCAATTCAATGGAACCGGCCAAGGTCTGGAAAGCACTAGAAGAACAGGGTGTCGAGGCGCGGTACACAAAAGTGTTGAGTGAGTGCTGCTCAGGATGCACCACAGTGTTTCGGCCGTTTCTCAATGATATTGAAGCGTCTGTGGAGAAAGGAGTACGTCAAGGAGACCCAGCTTCACCGAACTTATTCTCAGCATGTTTGGAGTCGGTCATTCGTAACTGCGACTGGAGCACTTTTGGAGTCCTCATCAATGGAGAACGATTAAGCCATCTACGCTTCGCAGATGACATAGTGCTGGTTACGAGGTCACCAGACAATGCCTCTGAAATGCTTCGACGGCTGGATGAGGAAGGAAGCAAAGCACGCCTTACCATCAACACGACGAAGACCGAGGTCATGCGAAGCGCGTTCTCTAGTCAGCAGTCAGCACTTCTTCAGGGTGTACCCCTCGAGGACGGCAGCGAATGTGTATATCCTGGTCGTCTAATTAACATGGAGAACGACATCAAGCCCGAGATTGCGAGGAGAGGAAGAGCAGGCTGGGCCGCGTATAATTCAATCAGAAGTGTACTCCAAGGACCAGAAGCCGCGCACAGATCCTTCAACTCGGCCGTGCTGCCTGCCCTGTGTTATGCGAGTGAAACACGGGCATTGACAAAAATCGCCGAAACCCAGCTTTGTTCAACTCAGATCTCAATTGAACGCCGCATGCTTGGGCTGCTCCTGCGTAAAAGAAAGAGCGCCATCTGCACAACTCAGATGTTAGAGCAATGTCGAAGGTCCATGATGCTGTCCTGCACGCTCATGAGTCGAAACACCGGTACACTGGACATCGTATGAGGTGCAAGGATGGGCTTACCGTAATATTCGCAGAAGCCATGACGGGCTGTAATAGTAAAGGCTAGGCTGTCACAGTAAAGTGCTGTTCCCGGAAACCGACTGTCGATCCACGAAGTCACCGTCGCTCACCATCGCTTGACCATAACCTCCTTAGAACTGCCGCAATCAACGTCACCATTCGTTTCGTCTCGAGGAGACATTTCGGATGACCTACTGCTTGTCGCGGCAAACTTTCCGTTTATTGGTTTCCTTCACGTAATCGATATATCGATTAATGCCACGTAATGGATCGGATCAGTAGGAGCGGAAGCACGCGCAGTGAATCTGATCTCGAGTTCAGTTTTGATATCTTCTGCTAAATTGAGGGAAGCACTCTCAAAACCAAGAATCTAGGAGCAGAAGTAGATAATTTCCAAGCTATTCCGAAGACATTCAATTTTTGACGCAGCTGCTGTTAGACCGTGCTATTACAGGTGATCTAGCGAACAACGAGGAATTCTAGATCTCAAATAACTCTTCGTGTACTTCATGCTCTGGAAATATGGGTGCAATTGGCCTACTAGTCTCGATTTTGTGCTCGTCCTAAATACAGACTTTTGTTGTGCCCTGTGTAAAGCTCGATGTTGAGGGAACTACAGGAAACCGCACATTATATGCATATGAAAGGAGCATTTTAACCCATTGCGGACCGCGTGGTGCACATGATGCATCACGGCCTTACGGACCCATATGACCAAGTAATGGACATGGTACATCGCGTTATGCTTTTATGCTGGAAAATACACTTTCCTCCGGCTTTCTAGAATTACATTATTAAATTAAATACAGAAAACAATCAGATTGGCCCAAATGGAGTTAATTGGTCGCTCATGCAAAAAGTGCTCGGTCCGCAATGTGTTAAAGCAACTTTGTAGAGTTCCCCGCTTGGAGTTCCTGTATACATGGCGCCAAGCTGTGAAAAAACCTACATCGTTCACAAAACCTTTACAGCATTCTAATATTTCGTAATATTTTCTTAAAATTACTCAGGGCTAGCACAGTCTTCTCGAGTCGGCCCTGGATTCTGCGAGTCCTGCTCTGCTCTTCGAAGCGATTACGAAGGCTTCCATATTGGGACCTAGAAAGATCCTTGTTAATGAAACTTGACACCGCGGAACATGTACTGCTCCATTCGTGACATCATTTTGCACTGAGTCAAACGCTCCAGATATTATCCATGTTTTCTAATGGCTGTGTCGTAAACTGAAATGTGATTTGGAACAATGTTGTTTTTAGTGCACAGCTGCCTCCAGAGTGATCCTGGATCACAGGTCTGTGAACTCTTGTGAAATTAACTATTTTCACTGACAGTGCATGTGGAAAGCATGCACTGACTTGACTCTGGCTTGTGCTAGTTGGGGGTTGAGGCGCCCCCGATAAGATAAGGTGCCGACTTCTCCACGATATCGCCACCAGCTCACTCACGACGCTGCGCCGCTCGTTTCGACTCGCCCCCGTTTCCGATCCTTCTCGTGTTTTCCTTGTTCTTAATGGACGCGTCTTGTTGTGCCAGACGGAGGTTCACAACATTATTCATCTGCGCTATCGGCGTGTTTTTAGAGGCGCAGTGAACTCGCAGCACACATCGAATGACCAATTCTTGAGCAAAAAAAGTCTGCGACCTTCAAAACGGAGACTCAAGTGCGCCCCACTTACGCTGCGCCGCTCTGCACAAGAACCAGTTTGGCGTACTTGTAAACTGTTCGCGTGGAATTATGCGTTGCGACAAGGTCATCTGCATTTTTGACGTATAGAAATGCAAAAGGGCAAGTGTAATGCGCGTAGGCACGCAACGTGAACGATGCTAAAATATCAATCACTGCTTGTTTACTAGCAAAATGTGCACGGCTGTTCGGTTACAAGCACTTTTTGTCATTCGGCACTGATGGCAGCTTACAATACGTGAGTTTGAGTCACGTCCGATCTTTTTTCTCTGGCGAAGCCGTCCCACATTGAATAGCGATGTGCCTGCTTTTTGATGTGTTCAGGATGTGAGTGACTCATTTGCCTCGGGATGGGGACAACTTCTGATCCCAGATAGGGATCCCTTTAGGCTACGTAAAGATTAAGGAATAGCTGATGAAATCCGGTCCATCCCGTCCATTCCATAAATCGACTTTCGTTTGATATAGCTGATGGAAAATCCTAAACGCTGTATTAATGGCCATCCAGTTTATTCCATAAATCGAATTTTTTTTGATAAGTAGATGCCTCAAATGCTTAGATCCTTTCGAACTGTAACAAATAATGTAAGTAATGGATGTAATATACAGTGAGCGTCGATGAAGCTGACGAATTTGCGGATTTCACCGTGTGACGCAGCGCGACCGCGCCGCATCCGCTGAGCAACTTACTAGACCAGGTGACGGAAGTGGTCATTGATTGAATGGGGAAGATTACCCATAGTTTGCTGTGTTCACCAACAAAATTGGGTTGTATACCTCCACATGAGCAAACATTATGCCCAGCGATGTATTAGCGAAAAAAAAAAGAACTCGAATAAATTCTCGATTTTTAATAAGATTCGAATATGAATATTCAAAAAGAAGGTCCACCTCATCTTTCCTCCTTCATATTACTGATGAGTTCAAGTGGAAATATGCTTTTATATCTAATTTTAGTATAAACATCATGATTGACATGGAGAATAAATAATCAATAGAAATGTGGATAATAAGTTTGAATAGTTCTCTAATTTCCAAGGGCTTGAAGTTTTGACTCACTAGGAATCAAATATTCAGTCGGAATTTTTTTCCAAAGCGTTATTTAGTCTCACGTATAAAAAGATTCCTTCAATTTCCCCATGTAATGCTAAGTTTGTCTCACCCAACCCGCAAAACTCCATTGGTCTACATGCACCATTGAGATTACCGAGGGTAAATGCGTTCTCTCGAATCCACCTACATACCTTCTACATGAACCTAGACATTTTTATCCTGGGTAGTCTCATCGATGCAACCAGACCATACCTACGGATCTCCTCTCCAGTCTCTTACCTTTGTTTATCATACAGACACTCCAGCACAGGAACTACGGAAGGGAGGTGTTAATCAGTCCATTAGACATGAAGATAAACAGGATATACTTACCCTGTCTCGGAGGTGACACAATCTGCCTATCTTCGAACCAAATTGCAAGGTAGACATGCAGCGGGTGTTAGTTTGCAAGGTAGACATGCAGCGGGTGTTAGTTTCCTGTATAACAGGAAATACCTAGATAACTTCCTATTGGGTGACTCGCAGAGCGTCAGATGCTTCCATACGTTTCTTCCCCTCCAAATTCTCATCACATTCTCCTTCTGGCAAAAAAAGCTACATAAAAAGGAATTGAATGTTCCCAATGGCAAAATACGTTGACTTGAGCGCTAGGGAGCGCGTGCGGCAATGCCCTTTTAGTGTGGGACTTGTCGATTTTGTATCTTACCGTTGGCAGGAACTGGATATACCTTACCATCTGTAGCTATTGGAAGGAGGATATGAAGGAAAAAGGAGTCTCGGCCAAAAAATGGACCAGGACACCCAGAGTTTCAGAACTGAGTAATTCAAATTTGATTTGGAATTCGGAGAACTACACACATTTTTTTTTTACAAATTTTTGCTTTTTTAAATTCTTGTAGAAGTGAGGAACATGGAAAAATATGCTAGTACAAGTGTTAATGGAGCTAACAAGTGATCATTCCACACTTTCCTGGCTCTGATATGGCCAGGGGCTATAGCTTCGCAGACGAGCGCAAAAGTTGAGAGGACGAGACTGCGGGTGTGAAATTGTAATTTTTGATCAATGAAGAAGAGCGACTTTTGTGTCGTCACAGAACGCGTGACACCACGATTTTTCTCTCTAATGTCTCTTTGAGTGCATTTTCTGGTGAAACGGAGTATACGGTGAGGGTCAATGGTCCTGACAAATTTGCGGACTTGAGCAGGAACGGCGCGCTGCCACCATGGCTACTCGCTTTGCTGTGGTTGATTTGATTTTTTATCCTATTTGATGGCTCTACGACAAAAATAAATAAATATTGTCACAACTACGCAGCAGCGCGAGGCGGGCAGCAATTTTAACGCGCGGCGCGGTTCGCACAGCTGTGCGCGTCTAAGTCCGCAAATTCGTCAGCTCCATCGACGCTCACTGTAATAGTGACGGCGAGAAAATTTCGCATCGTTCCATTAAAAAAAACAAGAAAGAATCTCGTATCTACAGTCGTTCCAAAAAAATACTTGCCTCCGGCATCCACCGCCCGTCTGCTGAGCCGCGCCTCCAATGCATTATCATACAGTTCTTCTCAAAAAGATAGACTGATTGCGCGAGTGCACCATCGCGGCGGGACCTGAACGAGGGATGCGGAGAGAGCATGCTCTAAGTGAGAGGGTCGAGTAGCTCCCGCCGCGATTCTGCAGCCGCAACGCTAAGAAACCGCACGCGCAATCCGTCTATCTTTTTGAGAAGGACTGTACGTGCTGCGACGTGGCTCAGTCGACGCGCAGTGTAGCGGGAGGCAAGTTTTTTTTTTGGAAAGACTATACTTTTTGAGGAGTTTGGACCGGGGAGGATAATAAAAATGATGAAAAATATTAGTTGTGATATCCTCCTTGTTGTGTCCGCCACTGGAGAACACTATTATTTCTCACTACTAAAGAAACTCGAGACTGATGTAGTAAAAGTTGTATGTGGTAGGCATAGGAGTCAAGATAAGTCTTGAGAACAATCCCCTATCACCAGCTAGACTAACGGTCAAGCTCGCTTCTGTAATCGGAACTCTTGATCTTTTGCTACTTTTGCCGGCCGATCTGCGTTCCGGAAAAAAGGGATATCCCGTCGGCGGCCTTGACGTCATCGCCACCGCTACCCCGTTACCAGCTGATTTTTTGCTCCGCCCTCTTTCTCGCGTTCCCCCCGCTCTAAAGTATTGGCTCTGCGGACAAGCGGCGTGGAACAGCTCCCTCTCGTCAGTTGTCGAGGTAATGGGGGTCTTCCCTCTTTAAAGATGACTTTTCCGGAGTTATTGATCGCTCTTCCCATGCTGTGTATGACAACTCCCTATAGGGTTTGGAGCCATTTTAGAGGATGTTTTTCTGGGATTCGTTCCGGGAAACACTTCCGCCTTCCTGGAAGGAAACTGCTGTTCTTCTGTTCTTCTCTATGATGTGGATCCCAGTGGATGAGAATTGTATTTCTGAAGAATGTGGCCGGCGCCAATGCATTTCATAGCAGCTCTTGGCGATTCTGCAAACATTTGCACTTTTACTACTACGTGCCACATTCTCTCCTTTTCCCCCTAACAACGCGCTATCGATCGTGCTGCTCGCTTTGAGCAAGAAAAAAGCATTTTCGCATATGTTTTGTCGCTGAGAGACGGCCGTTGGGGATTGTGTAGGAGTCCACAAATCCTCTCCCGAATCATCCGAGTTGTTTTCCGGCTGCTAATCCTGGAAATTCTCAATGATATCACTGATCTCGTCACTCGTTTCAGGCGTTTCGCTCTTGTGTCTCGCTAGTTGACACCCTTGGTGCTGTGGGCATTGGTGAAGGCTCGTCCTCTCATCTGCCTCAGTTGACCTAGGTAAGTCAATGTTTATAGTAGTCTTCTTATTGCGTCATTTGCTCCACGTGAGAACGTGCAACTGCACGGCTGGCCAAGATCGTTTACCCAAAAGAAAAAAACTACGAAGAAAAACTAGTAACGGTGTGCTCACCTGTTGTATGTGTAAAGAACTTAGCGTGTCTATTGCTATAGTACATTTTACACGGGAAAATAAAACAATTCTTACCCGCGGCACGTAATCAGCCAAGCGTTCCCAGAACATTCCAGAACCCGCCGTCCTTTCCCATGCCCTACCCCGTAGGGTTTGATCTCTTCCAAATCGAATACGTGTCACAAGACGCGATTTCTCATCTGTCACCGGAGTCCCATAGCTGGGAACCCTCCGGGCGTGTTATTGCCACCACTATATACAGCCTTTGTTTTCTCTATATAATAATGGAATCTTTAGTGAATATATATTATATTATCAGGACTTCTCCACCATATATGAGTTGTATTCAAGTGTAATTCTCTTCTAGCTATAAGAAATTGAAGTTCAATCACGCTAAAAAGCAATCGTTATTGCAGCGCCGGCAATGGCGACCGCGCCGCATCACACGTTAACCCACGTTGATACGCGTTAGCTCAGACCCAGAACCTCCAGAACAAGTTGTCGGAGACTTGGTCGACCCAGAGCTTGTTGACAACTTTCTTTCACTCCTTCTTGTCGACAAGTTGCAAACAGGGCGGACGTTGACTTTGCAAGTTGCCGACAAGAAAAGGCGAAAGCAAGTTGTTAACAAGCTTTGAGTCGAACAGGTTTCAGTTTCAATAAGACAACATGTTCTGCGGGTTCTGAAAAAGATCAATGCTTCTGTTAACGCGTATCACAAGTCTTATCGCCTGTTTGGACAGGTTAGAACAGGAATATCCGATGAGAGAGAAGGGTGATGCCAGTAAATGTGTGGATGCGCAGACAGTCAGAGCGCCACGTTGCATGTGATATAGTGCGTTCCGTACGCGACGATAGCTGAGTATTTGTGCATAAGATACCGACATGGACGTCCCTCCCGCTAAACGCAAGAATGCCAGAATTGTTAGCACGGCGCATCGTATTATGTGACGGCGCACGCGCGTGGTTTTTGTTCCACGCTATTTTTATCGTCGTGGTATGCGCACATCGCTATAATTGCCGTTTTAACCTTAAATCTACCTTGTTTTAGAACGCACTGTATAGCGCGTTGCGAGCCTCGCCCCTTAGAGTTTGCTGTAGAAACTAGGGAAGAGAATTTCCAATTGCAGCTGACCCTCATTGAACGTAATAGTAATCCGTCTCAGTGGCAATAATTGAGTACTGGTGGATAAACTGGCAACATTTGCAAAAAACGCCAAAGGTCGAGGCGCACAGCAAGCGTTGCATCAAATGCAGCGTGGCGCTCTGACTATCTGCGCATCCACACATTCCACTGACGTCACCGTTCTCATCCTCGTTCAGTCGTCTTAGTTCCTGTTACATCATGTCAGACCTGAACCATCGGGGTGTACTGTACGCTAAGCGGCAAGCTTCCAAATCGTAAATTGCAAACTCGGAGAGTGCAACGTGCTTCAGATCATGTTTTTTTCTCTAGCTTCTGTTCAAATATTGTCACGATGAAATCCCATGACAATATTCGAATTGTATGTTTCTCATGATGCTGCAACATTCTGACGGGAATTCCAAAACAAACATAGTTTCAATACTTTGGATTGCAAGCAATGCTATGAATCATAGTGCTTGCCTGCAGTGCCCAAGAGTCATCTCGTTTGCCACTTTCCTCAGAGTTTCAATTAGGTATGGCAGCAGTCACCGGCATTTTCAATTCTGAGTGCGCTACCTTTAAAAGGCCCGTTCAAAATACATTGTGACAGCTTCGGGCAGTCGATGTCTAATAAGGAAGGTACAGCAGCCGTGGGTATGTAATTAGGACGAACAGTACAGTGTAATTAGCTCATGGTCACGTAATCTACCGGGAACTCGGAACTTCAGTAATTAAGGCCCACAGCACGCGTTGCACCACAGGCGCCACCACGAGTGACAGTTCAGTTGTCTGCGCGTGCACACTTTTCATTGCTCTCTCGTTGGTCCTTCCCGATTCCTCTTCTAACCTGTCCAAACAGGTGGTGAGACGTGTGCGCGTTATCTTCGGCCACTGGAGTTTTCTACATGATTCATCCCTGATTTCTCACCAGTAGCATAACCTCGGCTCTTCTTTTGTTTCCTACTGTCTCTGGGCCTATCTCTTTTGATGAAACGATCCACAACTCGCCTCCGTCTCCATTTACCTGTGTTGCGCTCCAATTGAAACTCGCGATATATCAAAGGTTGCCGACCTTTGACAGGTCGCGAGTCGCTCGAAGGTCGTTACTCATTGACTTGTATCAAATATCAGACACCTCCTGTAAATGACTGCACTCTTCGGTAAGGGTTCTTGTTCGGACAAAGCGGAGAGCCTCAGAATATTCTATATTTGAAAATTTGAAGGAAAAAAGACCAAAAGCACTAGGTGTTGGGTGTTGTTGTGTTTCTCTTGGCTTTACCCTGTTTCCACTTGTTTTTTCTTTGTTGAAATGAAGAATAAATGAGTGGTCTTGGTAGGGTGAAATCCTTCCCTATACTTAGCGCTTTCCGGTAGGGTTTTCTCAGTTTTTTTTCTGTAGTGCTCAGGATCCCCAGATTATGTCCTCTAATCGCATCTGAAGCTTGCTTCAACCAAAGCTTGTTGACAACTTGCTTTTGCCTTCTCTAGTCGACAACTTGTCGGGTCAAGGCTGATCAACAACTTGCAAAGTGGCCGCTTGTTGGCCTTGCAAGTTGTCGACAAGCTTTGGGCCGACAACTTGTTGGCAAGAAAAGGCGAAAGCAAGTTGTCAGCAAGTTTGTGGGTCGACCAAGTTTCAAGTGCATTCAGACAACTTGTTCTGGAGGTTCTGAGAATGAACATAAAATGGAAAAAAAATCTGGCCAGATGCCGGACGAAAACACAGTCCTTCTCAAAAAGATACACGGATTGCGCGTGCGGTTTCTTAGCGTCGCGGCTGCAGAGTCGCGGCGGGACCTACTCGACCCCTTCTCAAAAAGATACACGGATTGCGCGTGCGGTTTCTTAGAGGGTATTTATGGTTGACGCGCGTCAAATTTAACGCGACGATACACAATGCAAAAGAGGGAGGAGAAGAGAATTCCTAGTGGGGCGCGAATGCTCCTGGTTTTGTCGTCGCGACAACCGCGCGAATGAAATGCGTTCCCATTTCCGCCGCATCGAGACAACGCGAAAAGTTCGAGAAATTAAAGGCCGACGCGTCAAATTTGACGCGCGTCAACCATAAATACCCTCTTAGCGTCGCGGCTGCAGAGTCGCGGCGGGACCACTCGACCCTCTCACATGGAGCATGCTCTCGCTGCATCTCTCGTTCTGGTCTCGCAGCGATGGTGCAGTCGCGCGATCAGTCCATCTTTTTGAAAAGGACTGTAAATATATAGACGATGCCGATTTAAGGTTTCGGGTGCTGTTTCCAAAGCTTATAAATCAGTAGCAAACTAAATAAAGAACTCATATGTAAGTATCACTTCCCTACTGTGGTTACAGGTCCTACATCGCCAAAATCCCAGTGGGTGCAGCGCTGCCGATCGTTCTTTGTGCTTTCCTTCCTCACACCAGGAACAATCCCTCGCTTTCTTCTCTGCCGCAAGTCGATAGCGATCAGAGAACGCGGTTTCGATAGCATTCAAGAGGTTGGTTCGGGTCAACATCAAAGAAGTCACGTTTTTGTATACTGTAGATGTTTCGTGGATAGTTTTTTTCTAGCTAAAAGAACGTGCAATTTTAGGATTGTATGGGTCCAGATATTGAGACCCTGATCCTCGTTCTATACCGTCGTCCTCCTTAGCGGGTCCGAGTATCCTTGCATCCTAATAGCTTCTACTCTAATTGAGTGAAGTTACTACTAATCTACTCCTTCAAGGTGTCCAGGAGAACCAGTGAAGAAGAACAAGGTAGTAATAGGTTAGATCGCATACAATCGAAATAAAATTTTGTTCAATGGCCAGATGTCTGCTAAAGTCGATTCTTGCGTGAGCCAGACGAAGCCCCATGAAGAACAGGCGCCAGTCGAGGAATATTTCTTTGAAGGTAAGTGTCGGTCATGTCGATTCCATCTTCTTCTAAGTAATGATTCTCCCCTGTGTTTCTGCGATTTCATATCTTCAAATGATTTCTCACTGAAGATACGTCTGCAGAAACTTATTAAGCAAATTTTCAAGGCCAATTCAAAAGGAAATTCATGCTAGATGCGTGTTTGATGAGCGTGCATCTATATGATGAGAAAAGGGCAATTTTTTTTCTAGTCAGACGCACGCGTCCATTTGCGAAAGATTTTCTATGAGGACTGATCAGCGCGGCATGAAATTCTCAATGAAAAGAACGCGCGGCCATCGCGAGGCCGTAAACGCGTGCGTCTGAGCTGCGACTGCGATGCGACTAGCCCCTATTCTTCATCATATAGACGCTCGCGCGTCAGTCGCACGCACCCAGTATGAATTGTCCTGAATAATTCCAGTCGTAGCCCTGGCGCAGTTCTGACGCACGCGCTCGCGACCTCTTTGCGTGCGCGCGTTATCTTCATTGAGGATGTGCTTGTCGCTTTGATCGATCTTCATAGAGAGTTCATGGAGAGTTCAACGCGGCATGTACATTCTGGATGAAGGTCCCGTGCTGCCGTCTCTAATATCCGCACGCGTTAGACGCAAAAATTTGCTATAAACCACCCTTTATCCACCCACAATACATGAATTACACCTAGGATGATAAGCAACTACGTTTCTCACATCTTCATGCCTTATTTTTTAGGTGCGGAGAAGCTGCTGGAACTGTGGTTTGGGAATAGAAGCCCCAAAACCGGTTCTCTCCGCCTTATTCCAAGATATGAACTCGACGCTATGCTGGATATTGCCAGGTGCAAAGTGCTACACTCAGCTCACACTGATCATATTGACAGCTATGTGCTAAGGTTAGTGGCGCTGACTGAGTACAGAGTCGAACCTTTGGCGCTTTTTTTTTCTTCCTAAGTCGTTCAGAAACAAAAAATATCCACTCCTCAAGTGTTTACTCAATTTCGTTTTGTTTCTTTTTCAGTGAGAGCAGTTTGTTTGTGTCGGAACGCCGCCTTATCCTGAAGACATGCGGCTCAACCCGCCTTCTGGCTGCACTGCCGACAATCATCCAGCTTGCTAAAGATTATGGGGGTTTCGATCAGGTGCGTGGTGGAAGCTGAACTATTTTAGTAATGGCAGTCTCTGCGATGAAAACTGCATGCGTATCGTTGAAATGGTATCCATCCTTTATCTACTGACCTTTTCTGAGACCAACGAACGAGTCATTGCCGCGTATGTCTTTGATAGAAATCTCGATAACGCTGTCTGTTGCACTTTTTTTGCTTTATGCATGTTTATACAGCGCATCGCTTCTTGCTGTGTGGTAGAAAAAAGAAGAAAAGACTTTGTGCTACCGTGCATAAGAGAATATTATTATAGTTGGCAAGGAAAGGGCAAGAGATTGACTATATGAATGGAAATAAAACCTATCTGCTTCGAAGCTTTGCCTAATAGGGTGCTACAAAGTGTATGACATTTCGCCTTCGGATCTTAAAAACTTCCGTCACGCAATTCTAGGGTTCATGCATGAACCGTCAAGCAGTGGACTGGGGAAGTGGCGCGACTATTGAGCATAGGTTCAAAGATTTGAGTCACGTCAATTACAATTTCCTTATGATTTTATATTTTCTCTTTAGGACCCAACGGCAAAAAAATAGCATACAGTGAAGTGCAAACGGCCGTAGACAAGGTGCGGGGCCGCGGCGCGGCGTTCTTGGGCAGAGACACAGGAGCTGTGCATGCTGGCTCAGGTGTCTCTGCCCAAGAACGCCGCTACGCGGTCCCACCGCTTGTCTGCGGCCGTTTGGAGTTCACTGTACTTACTGTAGCACCTTGTCGGGCGAATTCTCAAATATAGCATCGCAGAGGTGTACATAAATACCATTGAATAAATGCCAGAGTCTCTTGCTAGAACGACGGGATGTTAGAAGTTCTTGCACTTTGAACTTTCGAGGCCAATGTTTCGTGAAATTTCCTCTTTGGTTTCATTTTTTTCTCTTAACCGATAGCGGATGAGCTTCATCCTTTTCTCATTCCTAATTTTCTGTTTTAAGGTAGTATCGGTGTACTACTCACGCAAGAATTTCCTTCGTCCCGAGTTGCAGCCCGAAGAGCACCGCTCATTTGATGCAGAGGTTGAATATCTGGACAGCTTCTTCCAGGGTACGTTTTTTGTGTTAGAAAGCTGTAATCTTGAGAGTAGTAAAGAGATTACACTTTGCTCGTAGTTTCATTATGTCCGCGACCAGTTTTTGCTGATAATGGAGTGAAGTGCTGTTTGAACAACCCCTTCTGGCCCCGCTTATCACTCTTTTCTTAGATAGTTGTTATCGGAGCTATTCCAGAGCAATTTTCTTTGTTTCAGATGGACATGCCTATTGCATGGGATCACTCAAGCAGGACCGCTGGTATCTCTACACCTACCATGTACCTCAGCCGGTCACAAAACTAGCTGTCAGTTCACGTTCCTTAGCTGGATGTAAAAGAAAATTAGGGGTTCTCCAAGATATTGGATCTGATAGAAAATTGAAGGTTCTCCAAGAGAAAAAAAAAATGAAAAAAAAATACCGCTCATTACTTCTGACTGTGATTTCTTGAGTCAAAAGGAGTCCAGAGAATTAGTTATACTATCACACGATAAACTTTTGAATTGAAATTCAAATATGGAATTCTCAGTAGCATTATATTCATTTAGCCGAAACGTTGGCCGAAAACAATAAAGGCTGTAACAATCTCGGGTGCCGTTGAACATAAGAAATCATATAGAATTCTCAGTTTTTCTGCATCAGAACAGTTTCATATGATTTTACTACCCGACACACATCTGCCAGTTGATGTTATACGCAGTTGGGTAGCGAAGTGGAGAACTTCCGAAAGGCAAAGGTGTATCACCTCAGGATTTCTCTCACGTTTTTTATATGAAAAGAATCTTAAGAGGCAATGATCATAATGCTATACATGATTCCTTACGAATGGGCAAAAAAACCTATTTGAGCCCTTTCTTTTTGTGGAAACTTGGGATACACTGGAACATCTGCCATAGCACCGTTAAATTGGTGGCATTGATGGGTAGCATAGAGCGCCTCTTTGTGGCAGATGTCTCAGTGGAGTCGCTTATTTTTTTGACAGAAGAAGGGGCTCAAAAAAGGATTTCCGGCTCTTTTATAGGGAATGATGTGTACCGTTGTGGTCAGCGTCTCCTGGAAACCCTTTTCATATGAAAATTTCGGAAAAGTTTTGTGGTGAGACTGTGTCCTCAAAAGATGTTAATTTAACGATTATTACGTTTTTACGTTTTTACGCGAGAGATGAAGAATTTGTGCGAGGTTGAGGAGGCGTTTGATCGGATAGATTGCTCGATATTGCCCTCTTTCAGGCTCTGAAGAAGGCGATTTCGCCGAAACGCGTAAGCCTAATAAAGATCTATAGCAACCTCGCATCGGCTCAACGAAACTAGGCTTAACGATTATTGTTGGTGAGCTGGTCAGCATGCATAATCGCATTATTTTTAGGACCATACATTGGAAATACTA
This sequence comes from Ancylostoma ceylanicum, assembly GCA_000688135.1. Lineage (NCBI taxonomy): Eukaryota > Metazoa > Nematoda > Chromadorea > Rhabditida > Ancylostomatidae > Ancylostoma > Ancylostoma ceylanicum. Next base: position 114,911 of record JARK01001540.1, read on the forward strand.
ATGACAGACCTTGACGAGGACGTTTTGCATACTTTCACGAAGGATGCATGTGAGAATGGGAAAGATTGCACAGAGGTGTGTTAAGTGCTCTTCATTTCTAGCCATTCTCTCAGTACTGAACATTCAAAAAAGAGTAATGTTTCCAGCGTGCAGGAATCAATCGTATTGTTCCGAAAGGAACACTCATTCATGAGGAGCTTTTTGATCCGTGTGGATACAGCATGAATGCCTTCTTGCCGGATTCGGTTAGCAGTTTTTTTTTCTTCCTAGCACAGAGTCCCTACGTATAATGGAGCCTTTGAAGGACCACTACGCGACTATTCACGTGACTCCGGAGAAGGAATTTTCATTTGCATCCTTTGAAACCAACCAGGATCTTGTCTGTCTTTATAAACAGACTAAGGAAGTGCTGAAATGCTTCCGGTTAGTTTGGCTCTTCTATACAGCCAGTTTGCTTTGAATGCATGTAATTTAGCCCCGGCAAACTTCTCATGACTGTGTTCGCAAATGACAGTTCGACGAAGGGACGTGATGCTCAGCAGCAGCTATGGGATCGCGAACTTCCCGGGTACAAACGCACAAATGTGCAATTCGTCAGACTGGAGGTTTGTTTGGTTTGTTGATATTCTTTGACGTGAGCTGGTGTTGTGCAGAGTTCATATGTTGTGGGTAACACACCAACTGCTGCATCTGAAAAACAAGTCGCAACAGCTAGACTTATCACGAAGTACGAAGGCGTTAGCGACTGTCGCTAAAATTGATCTGGTAGGAATGCGAGGGGGATGGCTAAAAGATAGCGTCCCTGTTGGAAGTTTATGGACAGGATTGGGAATGGAATCAAATGATTATAAAGTTTGGTTCGCTACCTTCCTTAGTAAGGGTGAATTTTTCATAGAGGAACATGTGCTGCATAGACGTAAGATTCACAACAGTTGAGGAAGAAGGTCCCCATAGCACCCAATAGCGGGACTGAGTTGGTCTACGAAATTGCAGGAAACTGTGGGTACCATGCTAGGAATATCCTTGTTCTACAGTTCTGTACAGTTTCTTTTACACATCGAGGAAGCCCTGGCGAATCACGCTGAAGGAACACCTTTCTGCCCACGTTTCATCTCGAATGAATTAAGCGCACTCCAAACTGACGTGCTAGACGGAGTTGTGGTTGTGGATATACTCTTCATAAACCTGAAGCTGCAGTTAATGCGCACTCATGCTTATAATCGCCTTTGTACAGCTTCTGAATGTGTTGTTTATCCATATGGGAAGGATTGCATAACGTGGTTGCATAACGTCAGCGATTTATCTCGGAGCTTGTCAATCATGCGGCTATAAATATAGAAGAAGCGGGATTTATCTGCGTTTGAGTAGAGGAACTTCCGGAGAGGCCAAGAAAAGAAGATACCCTCTCACTCAAATTGTGTCATGAGGGCTGCCATCCAGGGGGGTTGCGTTTTTTGTCTTGTGAACCGAAATTACTCCGGATAACGAATGAGACTCGAAAATGAGCGTGAAAGTTGCTACATTATCATCACGCCTATGCTTGTTTCGCAGCAAGACCTTTGCTGGTTTTCGTTCACGTAAGCGTATCGCTGAGGTACTTCAAAAATCTCCAGAGGTATAGGTTGGCACTAAGTGGTCCACCACCCAATCAGCTTATAGGCAGCTGGGCTCTAGGTAGCAATGCCTTTGAGAGTGCAATTTGCTTGTGTTTGGGTTTCCAAGTTGTGGAGGAAGCAAGTAAGCCGAAACTTCGGATGATAAAGATAAGTGTCATCTGAAACAATTCGTTGGAAATTAACGGATGGTTATACATGAATATATTTTTAGGTGAATGCTAAAAATAGTAAGGATAGAAAACTACAGTCGAGTGGAATGAAATTTCTCAGCTAGTTATTTTCTTTTCTATGTTCAAGCACCGTTTTTTTGAAAAAAAGAGAAAAGCAACAGACTGAGAAGGACTTGATTTTTTTTCAAACTTCTTTACCCTTTTTTACCAGGAAGTTTTTTCATGATGGTGAAAAAAAGAACCTGAAAAAAAGAATGCGGAAAAGTGTGCAGTATTAGAAGAAGCAGGCGAGAAGGACAGACTTTTGGTAATAATAATCAACACTTACCGCCTTCTGAACGGGATTACAATCCTCTTACCTTATTGGAATGTTGCCTGGGCTTGGCAACAGCGAGTTGGCTGCTGGGATTCAGGCTTCATGAACCTGTTCGATCTTCTATGGAAAACCAAAAACTAAAATCGCTACCTACCCATTTGTTTGCGAATTGGTTGAACAAGTATTAGATTAACCTCAAAAGATTTGCTGAATAAGAACTGAAAGAGTCAGCGTAAATAGCGTATTGAAAGGGTTATAATGTCCACCATAGCTGTTGAAGTATCGAGCGCACGTCGTTGTTAGAAAAAAATTAATGTTCCTATGAAAACGTCGAATGCAGCCGAAGTGTCAATGTCATGTCTACGTGAGGATCGTCACGCTTTAGTTGTAATTTAGGAAATCGGTCCTACTTGTGTCATAGGAATTCCTACACAAACACCCTCTCACTCTGTAATCCCTTCCCAGAGCATAGATCACCAACAGCACACTCTAAAAATCCTACCACATACACGGTAACGTCACCTCCAAGGATCTTTTAAGACCCGTGTAGGAAATTACGAACAGTACTAATTTTAATAATGAGTGACAAACAAAATTCAAAAAGTAATAAAAAAATTGACAAAAGTGAGCTGACACAAAATCTTCACCTATCTACAAAGTAATTTCAGAAATTTGAAACGCCCCACCCCCCCCCCCCCCCCC
>JARK01001540.1:119964-147967 GCA_000688135.1 Ancylostoma ceylanicum
GGGGGGGGGGGGGGGGGGGGGGGGGCTAATGCCCTGCACAGCAAGTTGTTTGCAAGCTTTAAACCGACTTTCACTTGTCGACAAGAAGAGCAAAAACAATTTGTCGAAAAGTTCGTGGGCCAAACAAGTTTCAGATGCAATCAGACAACTTGTTCTAGATATTCGAATGAGTATTCGATTCGATCAACATTCTCGTGATTAATGATAAGATGAGATGAAGATGAATAAGAAATAGATGATGAGATGAAGATGAATAACATGCTGCTTCTTTTGGTATGAAACCTCATTTTAAATGCACACAAGAAACTATAGCTGGAGTTCCAGAACTTGGTAGAGTGCTTGGAACCCCCGAATAAATCGTCTGCTCGAATCTGAAGCTTGCCTCACCCAAAGCTTGTTGACAACTTGCTTTTGCCTTTTCTTGTCACTTACCGCTAGCGCAGAGCACGTGTATAGTCCTTCTCAAAAAGATAGACGGATTGCGCGTGCGGTTTCTTAGCGTTGCGGCTGCAGAATCGCGGCGGGACCTACTCGAACCTCTCACTTAGATCATGCTCTCTCTGCATCCCTCGTTCAGGTTCCGCCGCGATGGTGCAGTCGCGCAATCCGTCTATATTTTTGAGAAGGACTGTATCCATGGGGCATCGTTAGCCACGCCCATTTTTCGACGGGACCTAAACGCCCTCCCTCCGGGTGAAGCAAGTTTCAGACGCGAGTAGGCAAGTGGTTCTGGAGGTTCTGAGTGAGTCAGTTTTCCTTCGTTCTACTACAGATCAATTGAATTGATGTTTCCAAATGAAAAGCAGCGATACAGTGGTCCTGTCACCGCAATCGAAGTGGGAAGCATCATCTGAGACGTGGTTTTTGTTTCTTGAAAGTTCGTTCGTTCACTGGATCATTGAACAGTTGCATTTCTCTGCGGAACAATGCCGAACGAGCGGGTGGGCTTTCGCTCATAGAAAAGAAGATATCCCGTTATCCAGGCGAACAACATGTTCGCATAGACACGTTCCACACAACATGCTGCTTACTGATTTCCACCAACACTCGAACTCACTCTCTGCTCTGCTTCTACCCCCATTCAAGTCGGTCGTGTCATACCCCAACTCACCCGAAATCGTGAGCGAATCACCTGTTGCCCCGAAGTCGAGCTCACGATCAGAGCTCAGTGAGCGACAACATTTGGTATGTTACCATCTAACGTTCATTATTCATACTCTTTTAGTGATTGGGAGTTTCGATTTTCTAATTACCAGCTTCTGTGTTGAGAATTTAGTAGTGCATTCGCAATTGCGGACATATGCAGTGTCAACAAAAAACTGCCACGATTATGTCAGTTGTTATTGCCACAGCTTTTTCGCATTTTTAAGGGTTACGCCGCGATTCTCATTCGTTAGTTTTGCAGTTGTAGGCTAGTACGTTTCTCGTTGAAGGCCAAGAGCTTTTAAGCATTCGGTTTTCTCTTTATTTTGAAGTCTATTTTCTGCTTGTATTTTGTATTCTTACACTGACTGCTTTCATATGAGCCCATTCATGCAACCTAGATCGAGTTTGAGGCGATAGTTATTCTGAACTTATCCATTACAGGAGGTAGGAGAAGAGGCACCCGCGTCGATGCTGAGGTTGTCCGGTTTAGTGGTGACGTTTGCGGCCGCATCGTCTTTACTATATCTCATCTGGAGCTACGCTCCGTCCTCTAGAAGCACCGCCAAATTAGCGTTCCCAAGAAACCTCGACGATCTCAGGGAGCTTGCCGATGAGCTTGAAGGTTACAAGTTAGTTTTATTATACTTCTTTTCATTATGATTTTAATAGTTCAATAGCTATTTGTTATGCTTTCTTATTGTAATTTGATGACTAGCTAGTATACTGCTACCAAACGCGAGCACTGAGAAATCACGTCGCTACAGCTTTGGGACTCTTTGAAGAGGATCAAATAGTATTCGTTTGGCTAACCAAAAACTAAACAGTGGTGACAAAAACATCATTTACTGAGAAAAAATCGGTAATAAACAGTAGAAATAAACATGATCTACCTGTGATAGCTGTGTTCTGACACGTCCTGACACTCATGACTTGTGTCCTGACGATCTAGGAGGGACGTAGGATGCTCGTTACTATCCAAGAAGTTCGTATCAGGACATATTAATGACTGCTCGCAAGCAGCTCCGGACAACTGGAGTCTTGTATGCTAACCCTACGCCTATTTTTACTCTGAACTCTCGTGTCACTATGGGCCCACAACTTTCCCGTGGAAATCCCCGGCCTCCTCACGTAAATCCCCCAGTTTCCTTACGGAAACTCCAGATGTAGTCCGCGGTGGGCCCACAAATAATACCTGGCGGGCCTCCACTTGCACACGGTTGACATGCTGAATTTCAACCGCGGAGTAAAGGTGGGTTCAGCGTAGTGCGGAAATCCAGAGGACGTCATGCTTCAGGGAAAAACTTTGGAAACTTAGTCGTCTCGCCTCAAGGAAGAAGTTTTAGTGCGGGAAATGCGATGTTCCCATGTTTGACACTCATTTAACTGAACAAAGCCCTTGTTTTAGGATTTTATCTTCTTTTTTTTTTGTAAAAATTTGTGACGATGGGAGAGCCATAGCTCGGATGAGGTTGAGCCTCATTGCTACATGTACAGCAAGCAGTGCAAGATCTTTGAATTCTCGCTCTTTTTTTCACCATAAATGGAATGGGTTCTTGTTGTTGACTTTTATGGGTACCACTTTGTTCCATGTTTGCAACATCCTTTTTTTCAGGGACGCTCATCCATTATACACTGCTGTGATATTTGGTTATGCCTATTTATACAAGCAAACGTTTGCGATTCCAGGATCGTTCTTTCTGGTAAGTGTCACATTTTTCTAGCGATGGTATCTTACGCGGCAGACTATTCGCTCTTTCTAGTTGGTAAACTTTCTCGATCAGCTCCTGCATGCAAATACTGCAATGAGGAGATGATTCACGGATGTGGATGCTTTGTAATATGCTGAAGCACGAATTGAAGTCGTTTGGATTTTCATGTTGTCGAAATGACTCGATGACATTTACACAATTTCTATGAAATCGAATACAGGAAGGGGCTCGTCAGCAAAGTGGGAAATGGGAAATTTTCAAGCTAGGATTCCACTTGCAGTTCCAACTTCGTTTTGTTTCCTGTATGATTGGGTCAAATCTACCTTTACTTTCGCATTTTGACATCCTTATCTCTCCTTCATTTTCTAGAAATTTAAACTTCTCTAATTTCAAGTTTACACACAAGGAGTCATTAGTTATGTCGACTCGGTTTTCTAATAAATGCCTGGGAGTGTTTGATTATGAGGAAAAAATCTTTCTCAAATGTTATGGATTGTATAGTGCGTTTCGCCGGGGACGATAGTCGAGGCGCTGCAAGGGAGGAAAAGTGCGCTGGAAGAATGCGTAGCGGTTGGAGAGGGTGACAAGAAAAAACAGAAAATGGGCGCGATTACTCAACTATCATCGCGTGTGGAACAGACTATATACGATGGTTTTTGCAGAACCTTTTGGCGGGTGCCCTCTTCGGTGTTTGGTACGGATCAGTACTCGTCTGTATCTTAAATTCAATAGGCGCTTCGGGATGTTTTCTTCTCTCGGCACTGTTCATGAAGCCGATCATAGATAGATGCTTCAAGGATCGCTTAGCCGTACTGCGCAGGAGGGTAAGTCCTCGACAGTGTTGTACCTTTACGATTTTCACAAAGATGTTCCCACATTCAGATTGCCTTGGAGCGAGAGCAGTTGTTTATGTTCCTGCTCGGAGCTCGAGTACTTCCGTTCTGTCCACATTGGTTGCTCAATATTTGCTCCCCATTTGTTGGTGTCTCGTTGATTATTCATGCAGTGACAGTTTTAATTGGTTAGTTTGAAGTTTTTCCTGTTAAAGCCGCTTTGTTCGGGAATAGAAACAGATAGTGTTGGTTTTGATTTTCGAGGGGTTGTTGGTAACAGGCACTCGTACTCCCCGTGGAGCATCATGACGGAAAATGGGGCGGTGCAATTGAACCATACGATCCAGCGGCGACTTATAGTGCTTTAACTCGCCTGCTTTTTCTCCGCGTTATTCTCCCGAAAATTTCCTCATCAGGGCTTATTTCCCACCTTGGTCACGAGCATGTCGTCCATATTGTGTAATAGCGCGGTTTTGTAGATCTACTGAAGGTCCATGGTAAACGCTATAGATCTATTCAAGCCCAGAATTTGACATCCATTTTACATTCTGACATCCACTTTATAAATTCTACAGGCATTAAGTTGAAAAGGTCAGTAGGAGACTCGCGTTGCGATAAGATGTCCAGGGGCAGATCTGTTCAGTTCGGAGGGTTGGAAGGAACCCGATTCGTGGGGAGTGGGTGCACTGTGTTGAGAGGGTCATAGCGGACCCGTGTCGTGGGAGAACATCAAGTTCAGGGTCCACTGAGGTGAGAGATTCGTAGGGAACTAACTCCCTATGGGCTAACCTAGACGTGGCATCTTTAATAACTAGCCTTGTATCATATAATATTGATTGTTTTCAGGTCTTATTCCATACAATGTCCTATGCGTCCGTGCTGGGTGCGTGTTGGCCAGCGTTCGTTCCATCCATGACGTGTTTGATTTGAAGACGATCCTGGAATTGCTCGCAGTCGCTGCTTTGTTTGTGGGAATCGGCGTGCTCTCGCGTCGTCGTCGAAGGGATGAGAACGAACTCCCACATGACGCTACGGATTGAGGCCATAATTTGTTTCTTCTTCAATCAGATTGTGTATTGTTGAACTGTAGGTAATTTGTAGTCACTTTTTCCAACACTACGGTTTCACCGTCTTTCGTGATTAGCGGTTTTAGGAATCAAAATTTTGCTCATAAGCAAGTACAAGTGTTAGAAGGGCAGCTTGTTTTCAAGCATTTATTAAGGTAGCGTGTATTTCATAGGAAACCTCCTTGATTGCTCAGTCCCAGTAGCCTTGCTATTGCCAGTGTTATCAATAGTCTTTACTACCTTATTTTCATGAGAAGATTTCCTTTACATTCCAGTTGTGAATTGGTAATGAATCACGGGTATTATGCTGACTTTTATCCTTATTAGGCTTATAAGTAAGCATTTTCGATTCATAGATGATCTAATCATGCAATTATATATACATTTGAAATCAATTAAAGCATTTAAATGTCTTGATTTGGCAACAATTGAAAGAACTGTAGTTGTGACGAGTCGAGGTGCAGTTTGAGCTTCTCCTGGCCGATCCCGGCAGCCTACAGCCGATACACAGGCTTCACGTTGTAAGGGTCTTGTGATGGTTTCACGAGTTCGGTGTACTGGAAATGGATTGGATGGGGAGATGTTATAGAATTTACAGAATAGGGTTTACCTTGCTAGAAGATCGTATAGAGTCTTCGATTGGTCCCAATGGAACTGGGTTCACTGAAATGGTTTCAGGTTTAACGTGGTTGTGACTTTATTTATAGGTTTGAATGGTTCTATTTTAAAACACTGGCTATTTCAGCGTCAAGAACTGCGGGGAGTAGAAATGAAAAAAAATCAATATTATGCACAGGCAAGGCCCGCGCAACGCGGTCCACTCCGACGCGGCGCGGTGCTCTGGTTGTCTGCCGCAACCATCCCATGGTCGATACCCCCTCGCTCTATGCCGAAGGCTAGCCGCACCGCAGTGGGGTGTACAGTGGGCGTCAATGGCGGTGACCCGTCTGCTGCCCCGGAAAAAACGCGGCGCGACCGAGCCGCTCGAGCGAGAATCCTCTCCGGGACATCAAATTATGGGGTTTTCTTGATAGTCAGTTAGTTTTCTTATTAGTTATCATAAAATGTGATGAACAACTATCAAGAAAACCCAGATACGCCACTCCGGCGACGATTCTAGCGTGAGCGGTGCGGTCGCGCCGCGTGCTTTTCGAGGCCGCAGACGGGTCACCGCCATCGACGCCCACTGTATGTGCGTCGCGTGGACCTCGACAGCTGAAATTCCCTTAAGAAAAGAATCCACGAAGACAGAATGAGCTCACCTGACATACAGTAGAATCCTTTTCTATTGAATCTGTTTTTGACAGTGGTTAGGTAAGTGAACTGCAAGAATAAATTTGATTAAGAGAAATACAGAATACCGGAGGCGTAAAATGAGACCGCGCCGCACCACCCATGCGGCGCGGCAGACCAGATGGACGCTGTGGTTGTACGGCGTTGTCGCGATAGCCGCTTTTGGACACAGCAATGTCTGATCTACTGCACTGGGGAGGATAGTTGGAAAGGCGCCACAGAGAAGACCGTGCGAAATTGTGTAGAATTTCCAGAGTACAATATGCACGAATATTCAACTATCGTCGAATTTATTAGGTTGGTGCAAAAATAATGCGCGTTTTTCGATGCATCCTCTTCGGTGCAGAAGATTTCCGGTTGTCATCATGAACAATATGAGAAGTTGTATATTTCCTTATAGCAAATTTCATGGACTTTCTAATGGCATTGTCCGTTTTCAATGTAATCCACATCTATACGTAACTTTTATTTCCGGAAGGAAAGGTGCCAAAACAGAATTTTTGCCGATTTCATTTTTGCGAACCAAAACTTTGCGGCATCGTAGCAGGAGCTGCTCGGAATACCATAGTAGTTTTGGCTAAGGTAGTATGAGCGAATACCTGCCGCGAGGATGCTGTCGATTTTTTCGAAGTGATGGGTTCTGCTTCAAAAGTAAGGAAGGTCGCGTGAAGCATTCTAGGGTTGTTGACCACGGAGTGGTAGCAATAATTAAAGAGAACCTATTCAAAACAACATGTTCGGTTTCGCAGAGCATCATCGGTAACTGTCATCGGACCGCCCCTTCCTTGGATAAGAATGGGAGGACGAAAAGCTCGACGACTGGGTGCGACGCTATCTGAATGAGTACCAGATTGATCCTCGTTGAGAGGTCTGCTTCGCGCCCTTGTAGTGAAGAAATTTCGACCAAATCCTTGAACGCTTAGTGATGCATGGTAAAGAATAGACCCTCTGCTACAGTATAAAGTTCTCTGCTCAACAATTGGGAGAGGATGGAAAACCGAAACAGTGTCAGAAACCAAAACAACACTAAATTAAGGTCGCGACGAAATTTGGTGGTCTTTTGCAGAAATAATTTGTAACAACCCGTTGAATCTCTTACAGCTAGAAAGCACTGCTAGCATATTAACGAAATGAGCCAGAAATCTCACTGTGTGAGCCCGGCATCTTTCAATAAAATCGATTCTGTACTCCTACGCAGTACCGTCCAGCCACATGTCGCACACCAGAAACTCCACAGATTGGAACAATTAGGCCAGGGAGATCTGCCTGATACATTATAATCAGCAATCCTCTCGCTCACTGATTACCTATTCCTGGAGCATCTAGACGACTTCGTCCAGGAGAATTTCTTCGAGGACTGAATTGACACGAAAATTGACTTCCTGGCGTTCGTCGACCCGAGAAGGCCCCGTTTGAAGAGTGCGGTGTTCTTTAAACAGCTATTTTATTGCTAAAGGTTTGCGGACTTTAAGGGTCCTAAGCCTGTTTAAAAACATTGACTATGAATCAAGATATGGGCTCAGGAATTATAGGGTTGAAAACGCGCATTATTTTCGCACCAACCTAATACAATAGACTCGATGTGATAATGCCCACACATAAAGAAATCAGCCCTGGAGACTAAAGACAAAGCGGCATAGCCTGTCAACCACGTCACCTAGGTAGTCAGCTGCGCCGCGTAGGAGGCGCGATGCGGGCTCGTTTTCTGCGGTGCAATCATTGACGTCCCTGTCCAAATTTCGCATGTAAGGCCGTGGTTCAAACTTGATAGATTCTTCAACAAGTTTTTCTGAGAACATCAAGAAGCGACGACTTACAAAATTTTTTTTGTGATCGCTGTATGTACTTGCTCCATTTTTTTTTGCTTTCAACAGTATTGTGGATCAAAAACTGACACGCGCATTTAGAAAGTGTAGCCGTGCCTCTGGCTTGATAAGCCAATGATATGCAAAGTTTTGGTTCAGGAGACTCAGTCTGAAAGCTATTTCCTTGGGGAATACGTCGTCTGGAGGGCCACTTGTGGCTGACGATAAATTCTTAAATAAGCTCAAGGAGCTGTAACAGAAGCTGAGCGAAACACAGCTGCTTTGACAGCATTTATGGATGGTGGCTCACATCATCAAACACCATTTCTGTAATTTTTCCTTCTGTTTAATTTTTGTTCTCAATTATTTTGTGGTTTTGTTATACTGTACTGCGTTATTACTATTGTATTGTCTAAGTTCCTTTAAATTGAATTCTAGGAAAGCGAAATTTTTTTCATGAAGTGGAGAAAAAATTGTTTTGTTGCTTATTTTTGACAATTATTGTTTTATCCTTATTGATTTACTTACATATTTTGGAATTGCAGGTGTATCACTTCGGTTTACCCGCCAGACCCAAATCCACGTATTTTAATATTTGTTAGTTATTACAGAGAACATCTTCTGATCCTTAACCTTAAACACCGAACTTGCGATTTTTTAAGGAGTCAGAATATTGCCTAAGGCGATAAAAGGAGTCTAGAAGCTCTAGAAAGGAGTTGCGTGCATCAGGGTATCCTGAAAGGGTTAGCGTTTTTGAACGAAGTTCGAAGGAAGCATGCATCTATGAGTTTACCCAGGGTAAACGTGTTGACACTATATTGGGGCCGAATAAAAAACGAATAACTTAATTCAATTATCAATTCAGAATCCGATCTAAAAATTTGAAAATTGAGAAAAGAGGAAGCCCCATACGCTCTTTTATCCATCCTCAAAAGATACACATCTCCTGTTCTTTTTGGAATTTCGAAATTTTATTTTATTCAAAATCGAATTGTCGAATTTCACATGTGTCTAGTTGATTATTCGGTCCTAAGTATAGTTGACACCCTACTATTCTGGCAGTTCACCCATCGGTAACATTGAAGTCGACCCGTTTACCCTTAGTACGTAATTCTCAATTATGCATCCAGGCAACAAAAAACTAGGATTTTGCTCACGTGAAAATTTTTTCGCTCTATGTTAAAGCATAGAGATGCTTATTTTTAGCGGAATGTAAAATTCTTATTTGTTTGGCATTGGAAGAACAAATTGCTGGGAATTTCTGGATTCCGGAAAAATGTATCGCTACACGGCTGTTCTACTTTCATGTATATACGATGAATCCAAAGAAGAATAGTGTGTCTGTCAGCTGTCAATGCCTCACCAGGTCCTCAATTTAATTAGCATTTGTCTCTAATTAGTTCATATGTAATTTCTTCGCTGTCCAACAAACACATTATTACTATCTTCAACATCGACCCTTTTGTCTATGCTTTTTTTCTGTGGCTAGAGTAGAAGGAAACTGAAATGTCGAGAAGATTTTCCTCTTCCTTCTCTAGGTTCCTTGTGCTAATTGTTCATTTAATACATGTATTCAAGTATTGTTGCCTTATGCAATCGTGGAAAATCCCATACTTTAATCACCTTTTTATCCTCCTTCCGAAGAGCGTCCTATACAGGCTTCGGCAGGAGCTTGACTCAAGGCAAGCGGGACTTCGTAGAAGGTGAGGTGAGCAAAGCGGACTTCGTAACTGGGACCTGCACATTGGCCAGATAACCATTCACTCCTCTGCGAACGGTCTAATAATTATCCACTCGTTAGATATAGCTAACGATAAGTTAGCTCACGATAAGTTCTACACAAATCCGAAAAATAATTGGAATCAATTGATTTTGGTAGGAGTTGCAGCTGAAAAAGTACCTAGCAGTACCCACAGCTCCGCCGGTACTGGACGGATCCCGCTCAAACTTTGTAGTAAGATTAGTGGTACTACTCTTCTGCCAACTGCCAGAGGAAATTGGATTTAATTGATTTTGACGAAAGTTTGTGAGGTTAATATGCGGAAATTCCGCCAACAGCACTGCTGTCAGCGCTTGTGGCAGGACACGTTCTGCACGGATCTTTCGGTAAACAGGCATATAGCTGCAATTAACTAAGTTCTACACAAATCCGAAAAATAATTGGAATCAGTTGATTTTGGTAGGAGTTGCAGCTGAAAAAGTACCTACCAGTACCCACAGCTCCGCCGGTACTGGATGGATCCTGCTCAAACTTTGTAGTAAGATTGAAGGTACTACTGTTATGCCAACTGCCGAAGGAAATTGGATTTAATTGATTTTGAGAGGAGATATTGCTCAAGAATCCTCTGAACCCTAAATTTACCCTAAAATTTAGGGTTCAACACCGGTCCAGAGAATTTTCATCAAATAACTTTCTTCAAAATCAATTATTTCCAATTGTACCAGAGCGGTTAGCTAGAGGACAGGCTGCTCGTTCGAATGAATAGCAAAATGGCCTAGTTCGTTTAGCTACAGCGAAAATACAACCCTTAACAATGTTCATCTGCACCAGTTCTGTTCAACTTCCTTTAATATCTTTTCCCAAAATCAATTATTTCCAATTTTATTCACATGGTTGGATACAGCACCACTTCCTCTTTCGTTTCGATGAAAAGATTCTATTAGAGCTTCTCTATTTTTCATGATTTTCCCCAATATTCTCGAAAAAATTTCGTGTGCGTTTCTTAACGTGTTTAGACGTGCTTCCCCACCACTAACACGTTAGCTACATCATCCTGCCGAAGATCGATCGATGCTGGCTTGTTATTCTTCTTCAAAGGGGGGTTCGTAGATTTTCCACATATCAAAGGGGACTTCGTAACTTTTTTCGTTCGAGCTAAGCTCGTGCCGAACTCTGGTCCTATATTACATTGAAATCATGACACCCTTTGGAATCTATGGCTCACTTCACCAAAGATGCAGTTGGGGAAAAATTGAAGAGGACAAGGATGCTGGTCACCCAACTGTTGTCGCTTTCAAAAGAAATTCTCCCAAATACTATGTATCCCCACCAGATGCTTCAAAGCAATGCTCACTGACGAATATTATAGGTTTAGAACCCTGCCGACCTCTGGGCACCGTCGTCCGCTATCCTACAATCTACACCGCAATTTCGAGCACGTAAAACACGTTCTAATTCGCATCTATTGCGTTTTATTGCGTCGTTTTCGCACTGAGTGGAAAAATGTGACCATGGGAAAAAGCGAAATTATGAAACGCTACCCTGGATCTGGGAAAGTTACTGGAAACCAACGCAAAAACGCTCACTATCGGCCAGACCATTAGAGACGAAGAGGCCTATAGGTTAGAAGAGAGTGTACCCAGGACCGAATAATGCATAGGATATATTCAAATTCAGAAATTCGATTTCGAATAAGTTCAAATTTCGAATTTTCGAAGAAGAGGTAAAAGAGCAGCTATTGAGGAATTGTAAGCAGAACCTGAAGGCCTCCTGCTTTTTCAACGATTGAATTTCTTGGATTGGATTCTGATTTGATAATTAAATCAACTGGGTTATTCGATGTTTATTCGGCCCCAAGTATAGAAAAGACTGTGGACATTTTGCTTCTGGCGGTGCGGGAGGGATTGCGAGCCTATGAGATGTTCGAAATAATCTGATAGAAAAGTATGAGTTCTTATTTTTACGACTCTTTTTTTAACATTTATTCTTGAGAGCTTGTACTGAGGTTTTTCTCCAGTCGTTTCAAGGTCATTTTGGCCATTCCATTGGCTATCCGAAGCTTGAAAAATCATTTCCGTCCATTATTTATCATAGTAAAACCTGGATAATGTGCAGACATACTTCTCAACGACGCGCCAGCGTACAGCCACAAGAAAATCAATGATGTGTTCTGTATGAATCGTTAGTGGTTTCATGTTTTGGAATCTGCGTGGTTCACCACGAAAAAAAAAATCAAGTAGGCAATTCTCGGCCCTACAGTTTATTTTCGAAAAAGTGTAAACGGGCGTGTCGTTGGATCGAATATTCAAGCCTGGCGGGGTGGTCTGCTCATTGCTGGTTGCGACCTTTCTCATCGACTACAGTCGCCAGAGATCTGTGCGAATTTACAGGAAGCTCAACCGCTATAGTATAGCTATAGCTATAGTCCACGTGGGTGCAGCCCCCAGCTTTGCTGTTGCTCAGGGGACAGTTATTTTGATACGTATTGATTACTTTTTCTCGGGTAGCGTGACTAGCATAACTAGGGTCCGCTCAAAATAGATAGGTGTTGATTAGTGGCGGACGCAGAACTAACTTGAGAAGGGGGGGGGGGCTGTTTTGGGGTCTTGGGGCCCCTGAGACTTCCATGCTCCCCTCTACTTTACCCTTGCACGTACCGTATAGGAACCACTGGGGTGCACTTCGGCATTTACCGCTTGACATCCCATTTTCAAACATTCTTCTGTTGCTCCGAGGATTGTTGTGTTTTCCAGCACAGCGACCATTACACCGGAACACTCCTGCATGGGTAAAAATTACCAAAATAGGCGAGAAAATTAGGGAGTGGCGAAATCCGGAAGAAATCCTGTGTATACCTGGTTGTAGTAGGTGAGAAACATGGGCTTCGCCATCTCCGCATCTGCTCCCTGTTTTGCTGGAGGCACGTACTCGTTTGTTTCCTTTGCAATGACACTACCTGTTACCTAAAGTAGCAACCTGGTAAATAATGCATTATGGACGGGGTATTCGGGTGAGAACCTGAATTTGTCCACTTCTCGGACTGGAGTAGCCAGATTTTGAAATGGCAGGCGTTGCTGTGGGTATATTCTGGATTCGCTGCTCTTCTGAAATTCAAAATGATGGCAGGGTAGGGCAATGCATGAACTGACAAGCACTTATCCTTGGGTAATTTTTTAGAATTCTCGGTTGATAGCATAGATTTGGGAGCATTATTACTTCTGGTTCTTATTCAATGATCCTACAGACGCGTCGGAACTCTCTTTGTTCATTTATTGTCTTTTTTCTCCGAAACCCGGATGCATAATTGAGATTACCCATGGTAAATATGTTAAGCCACCCAAGTTAACCGTTTACCTGGCTACCATCAACATCTTTGGATCATCATATTACGGGGTACGAGGTTACCCATCCTCGCAAGGATGCGCCCGCTCATATGCTATGTTTTGCTTTGCCAGGAATTAATTAACCCAAATGGTTTTGAAAACTGTATTGACATTCTTACCCAGCGAATCAGGGTATGGAGTAGGGAATTTAGGTGTTGCATGCATCACTGAGGTCACCTAGGGTGAATATGTTAACATCTCGCAAATTTACTCATTGTCAACATATTTACCTCGGGTATCTCAGTGATACATCCAGGCCTAAGGGACTAGTTTGATAATCAAAGGTAAGAATGCATAATTGAAAGCTATGAAATGAAAAAGGTAAACGCATGGTTGAGGTAAACTTGTAACGAATAAATGTTTGCCCACCATTGGCCGTCCGTAGGCTATGGCTCATAAATGGTGGGCCCTGATGCATTATTGAGATTATCCACGGCAAACGTGTCATCGTACTGAAACTTACTCTTTACCTGACTTCTATCAACATGTTTACATCTTTCGAGATTACCCAGGGTAAACGCGCGGAAACTTTCCAGAGTCTGATTGCTTTATTGAGATTACCCAGGGCAAACGGGTTGGCGCACGTATTAACGATGGGTAAATTTGAGGGCTGTTAACACGTTTACCCTAGGTAATCTCAGTGGTGCCCAGATTTACACATTGATGGCACAGGCATCAACACGTTTACTCATACTCACGGGTAAAAGCCGGGTAAGGGTAATATTGTGGCTCATGAAAGATTACCCCGCATAGGTCTCCCAGGGGTTACCGGTGATAAATGCTGTAGGTGCAATGAGGACATACTATGACTTCTGTTCACTGCGGGTAATATTTATTTAGTAGGTCATACCAGACAGTTTGTCCATTCACCAGTGGGTAAACCTTTCGACGAACAAGGTTACTGGCCTGATTGGGCCTATTCCTTTTTTTGCCTAGTCTCATCCGGGTAATCTCGTTGATGTGTGCATGTCGTTTTCCATGGGTCGCATGTACAGTCGAAATTACCTGGGGTAAACTTGTACATAGTCAACAAAGTTACCCATTTACAACACGGAAGTCAATAAGTTTGCTTTGGGTAAGCTATAGCGGCAATGAGACGCCTACAATGTTGAATCATCCCACTATTACATAAAGCTCACGAGCTCCCCGCATAAATTTAGGTTTTTTGGAAGTACGCGATATTTCCTCCCAAACCCCCACATTTTTCCCTGAAAACAACAATTCTCACCTGCTGCAACGTAGGTCACTTCAGTTTTCTCTGCTGCGACTGGCAGAAACGTGGGCGCATTGCCAGGAGGAGCCGGTCCATGCTGTGCCACCGGGTCCTGAGCCACGTAACTAGCCAGTGGTGCCTTTTTCTGTGGTAAGAAAGTAGGCGGTATAGCTGGTCGGTGCACTGCTGTGGCTCCCTGTCTCCCTGCATCCACGTACGACGCCACAGTCGTCATAGGGACCATCACTTCGATGCGGGCTTCGTGGCTGGGAGGTATGGATGGTGGGCCGGGTTGTCGCGGTGGCACCGAGGATCGTCCGAAATTGTCAGCGCCCGCGTACGTTGGAGCGGGTGCGGCCGGTGATTTGAAGATTTGAGCGGGTTGAGGTTGTTGACCGCGAGGCGCTTCATATGTTTGCTGGATCGGTTTTCTGGATGTCTCGATAGCGTATGAAGAGGTGTCTTCAGCATTGCCCTGAGTGGTAAACCAGGAGTATGGAGGCGACTCTGGCAACTGAAAGGTACTTGATTAATCTTTGCCTTTTTTTTGTTAGTAGAGGTATAGCTAGGATCGAATAAAAATCGATAACATAATCAATCTCACTACTTTGGGATCGGTCCAAAAAAAAACAAAATGTTTGATGAAGAGAAGGCACTAAATTCTTTCCTGTCCGTGCACGAGGGCTGTTTTGCTCATTTATTTATTTATTTATTTATTTATTTATTTATTCATTTATTTACCTGCTTATTTACTTATTAATTTACTCATTTATTTATATATTTATATTTATTGTTACTTGTTCTTATTTATTTATTTCTTTTTAAACATCTAAATTTTCGACTTAAAAGCACCGCCCCACCTCAGAATCGTTTCTAAGATCTTTATATTAGAAGAATCTCCAGTGAAAGCTGATCAGAATGGTATATTTGATTCCGTATAAAGCAGCTGAAAAAACCCATTTTCGAACCCGAACTCTTGTGGAGCACGTGGGCGGAGCAGGGGCGGGGCCAAGGCGCTTTCTAAATAATTTCGTAGGTCCCGGTAGCGCATTTCTTGTGAAATTTGTACTACGTGTGAGAGTTAATCATCCACTCCCAAAAAGAATCGGAACTGTGCTCCATGCCTAGCATGTACGGGAGCGGAAATCCCCTTGATCTCGCCTTGGCCCCACCCACTTTCTCCACATGAATTGAGCTCAAGAACAATTCTTTTGGGCAGTTTTGCACGAAATCACGTATATCACTGTGATCAGCAGCCGCTGGGAATTCTCCCCAAGCGAAAATCTCAAAAAAGATACTGAGGTCGGATGTCGCCTCTAAGCAAAATCGAATTTTTACACTCAAGTGGGAAGATAATGCCTCAAACTCACCATAGGTTCACTTGCCGGAGGACTGAAAGGATCTTTTGGAACAGGCGACGAAAAAGGGTATTGCGGGTTAGTCTGAAGAGGTTGAACTATAGCCGGCCGAATCTGCGGCGGAACTGAGGGCGGCACCGGACGAGAGCATGAACAGCCCGTACATCCACAACTCGACGACGACAACGCTGAAAATATGCGGCTGGAATGGGGTTATTGTTCTCCATGAGGATGAATATGTCACTAGGTTGATGAGTATAAGGTGAAAAATTTGGAAGTTTTCAAGAAATCTCGGTTCCTTTCCGCGTTTCTCTTTTGACCATAGTAATTCTCAAGAATATAATCGAAGCACGTCGGTCTTGCACGATTTATTTGCAATCATTTCATTCTAGCGGCAATTCAAAAGAACAGAGAACGCAGACATTAGGATATGGGCGTGGCCTTTATCTGTGCCCAGCTATGATTGGTTGGTCACGCCAGAGAGCGCGTGCAAGCACGCAGCGTGTTGGAGAGTGCAGATGACGACACGAATACAGAAAATGGGGCTGTGGAGAGAGCAGAGCACGCATACATGATCATGTGTCTCGGGCGATTATTCTTTATTTGGATTTTTCTAGGATTTCCAGGATGAATGACCACAAGTGATGGGCGCGTGGAAAAGGCGGGGGTGGGGGGGGGGGGGCACTCTATCTCAAGACTGGAACGCAGAATTTTCGAGTTTTCATTATTTTCCTTCATAAAAGAAATAAAAAAATTTTCATTACTTCGTTTTTAATTTTTTATAACCTTATTTACTACTTTATTTCTAATTTTTTGCTCATTTTTACTACTATTCTAAAAACCATTATTCATTATTTAATACCAAAATTAATGCTTCTGTGACTTTATTTTCCCATTCATGTCCCCAAAGCGGGGGAGACCCATTTTTTCAACCCGCATCCCTCCCGCCCACTTTCTGCGTCCGCCACTGATGACTATGAAAGGTTATGGTAAATTAATCGGTCAACTTTTCAAATTCGGTAAGAACTCGAATGTAATTAAAGTGAAGAAGGAGGAAAGAAGGAAAAAGAAAGAAACAAAGGAGGAGAAAGAAAGAAAGAAAGAAAGAAAGAAAGAAAGAAAGAAAGAAAGAAAGAGCAAAGCGACACAATTACAGTAAGCTCCAAACGGGCATAGACAGGGAGGGGTGGGGCCGCGGCGCGAGCACTCTGGTTGTCTGCTGCCCCTCCCGAGGCAGCGGGAAATCATGATTTATCGATTCTCCACCATTTCTGCCCAGCAGGCCCGCTGCCTCGGTGCAGCAGAGAACCAGAGTGTCCGCGTCTTGTTTACGGCCGTTTGGAGTCCACTGTGCATAAGAACTATCTATGCATACTGGATAACAAGGCTGTCCTTGACGCAGCAAATGACCTCCATTTTTGGGACATAATGAGCTAAAAATTTTTATATAGCAGGATTTCCCTGGAGACTCGATAGCAAGGTTACTGTCAGAGGTGGAAATAAAACTTGCGAGATGAAAAAGTTCTAGACTAGTTCTGAATCCAGTTCCACACCAATTACCACCCCACTACCTCAACTAACCTTACTTTTCCGAGTAAAGCCTTCATTTCCCTAATGGAAAGTTTCAGTGTCCTTGTTTTCTTTATTACCGCAAAAACGTCATTTAGCAGTGAAGGAAGAGAGTTAGAAAGCCATCACTGAAGAGTTAGAAAGCCAGCCATCCTTTGCTTGAATAACCACTGAGATGGAATCATCAGGGTCTGGATGCACCATTGGAGGAAAGGGTAAGTTTACCTATGGTTAGCAGCTGCGCACAGACAACATATAATATGGGTAAACATGTTGGTGGGTGCCATACGAAGGATATTCTTCGATATGTCAATAGTTTTACCATGAGCAATCTCAACGATGCATCAGGGCCCTGAATAGATGTCACCTACAGCACTTATCAACCGTCACCTGTGGATAGCCGATGCTGGGTAAACCTTCATTCGTCACAAATTTACCTTTTCCTGGAATTACTACGGTTCCAGATAGCATTTTCCTTACGTCTAACTTAAGGTAAAGCCTTTAAATCAAATTTTCAGATTAAACTTATTAAATCGTATTTTATTTATTAAGTTTATCTTTACATGAACACATAAAGATCCAAGTACCCTGGCCCGACCACAGAGTGGAGATTACCCAGGGTAAACGTATTAACACACTCAAACCACTCGCTCACACTCTTTACCCATCGCTAACCCTCGCGTCAACGTGTTTACCCTAGGTAATCTCATTGATGCGTACTAGTCCCGTAGGATTACCCAATATAAATCATCCTATGACGTTACCTACGATAACGAACCTCATGAAATTACCCGCGATAAGTCATCCTAACCATCTTTTATTTTTACCTGTGGTGGCATTCATTACTGAGAGTGAAAGTGAACATTCACGACGGAGTGTCCTACTCCTTGGTAAGATTGGGGTAAACGTGGTGGGTAGGCATAGATTACCTCGTAGGTAACTTCACCGCTTGGTGTGCAGGTTTTGAAGGAGTCGAAAAAAGAGTAAACTTTGAGGGTAGTCCTGGTTACCACGGGGAGAATCAATGACGAATGTCACATCTGGGCTTGAATGAATTAATGAGATTACCTATAGCAAGCGCTAACATAGCAGAATTTACCATTTACCTGGCACCCATCATCATGCTAACCCATTCGTTGGGTATAAAATTACCCACCCTCTTGACGATTTACAAGGGCTGTATGTTACCTAACTCTATTGAATGAATATCCGCTCGACCCCAGGATTACAGGGGAGCGCCACCTCCCCCTATCCAGAATCGAGAGACGACGTCACTTAACGCGCTTCGGTGCGGCACATTAAAGCGCTAGCGACCGCGGAACCGGCTCTTCTTTAAATACTTTTTCGACGGTCAGCACAATTCAGCTAATGCGCTGCCTAGCACTCATATGAGGAAGTTCGAAGCCGTGGAAAAAGCGCAACGAAACAACATAAAAACCGACATTTCGCGCTTCTTTGGCAAATTTTGGGAACAACGGTGCATGCATTATGGATAGGAATCTTCTTGGGCAGTTGCTGGGTGAGGTGCCCAGTGGAGGTAGCATGGAAGGCCGGAATTATTTCCTAATTGTTCAAAGTAGTGCAAAAATTGAGAGAAAAGAGAGGGAAATGATGTGAGCCAAGAGTTTATTCCTGCGCCAATCAGGGCTCGCGCACAAAACTCCGAATCAACAAAATTTATAACTCGAAAAACTTCAGATCTATTAGTAATAGTGAATATTAAAACAAAATAATATGAAAAAATAATTAAACATTTGCAAGGAGTAAAAAAAAAGACTCAGTTGAGGATATTAGGCTGGTTCGAAAATCGTGCACCATACTTTACCATTACTTTGAACAATCGCAAGACTAGTGTTCATGGGTGGAACTTGATGTCGCGTGCATCACTGAGATTACCCTGGGTAAACGTGTTAGAACCTCACAGATTTATCCATCGTTTAACACTGACATCAACATGTTTACGCTGGGTAATCTCAATGATGCATCCAGTATTCGGCCACCCAATTTTCATAGTTGAGAAGTGGTAGAACAATCTAGCACTTTCTATTGCCATGAAAGTTCAATTCAAGAACAAGAAATTCAGGATCAACGTTGGTACAAGACTTTCGGACCAAACTGATAAAATCAGCAAATTCCTATGAGTTTATTTTATGCAGCTAGACGGATATGGTGGTATTCATGCCAAGGATAAGAATTATACGTATATCAGCCCGATTCTTATGGTGAATGCCTCATTGACTTGGTTCTTCGAAATCGTAGCTTTGGTGGAGTTTTGGAGTTTTTCGAGCTAGACTTTGGCTAGGATTCCAGAAATGGTGACCACGTAAACCAAAAATGGCTAGCGTCATTGGTTATCCTATAAGATCCATAATGGTATAATAGAAGACCCAGGGGAGAAAGATGTTTTGCTAATGTGCCTCGGATTAGAAATTTCCAGCTATACAAAAAAAGAGGAGTAAAGAGGGAAGGTGTCTTGAATCAAACGAGAATACGCTTTTTTATTAATCGTGTTCCCTTCTGAGCAGTATTTTTGCCGAATTCCTATTATTTTTTGGGGTTACATGTGTAGTTCATGTTGCTCACCAGAACGGAGTGTTGGTGAATTGAAAAGAAATGTGAAATAAGAAGCCCTGAGTACAATAGCGAAGCCGAAAATTTCCCCAACTCACTCCGTAAAAATAGACTAAACCAGACCGTAGCGCTATCATGGGGTACAATTTTTGCTTGAAAATTTCGTTCACGATAGCCACATAACCGGTTATTCGAGCTCATCAAAGTAATTTCTGGGTTTTCCACTTTATAGCATGGACAACCATTGATTCCGAACTAAAAAAACGTAATAGGTTCAGCGTGATCTGATGTCTCTGTGGTAGTCCCTATGGATACACGTCACTGACGAACTAGTAGTTTCAACTAATTTTTTATATCTACTTTCGCACTTGCTAATACTGTACTACTTAGCGCATCTAAAGAACTGCGTAAATAAAAACAAGTAAGGCCAACCCTGTGCGCCGAACGAACCCATGGATTACAGAATCTGTAATTGCTATCGTAAAACATGCAATATCAACGCGACCTACAACATCGAAACTCGGACAGTGGAAGTTCAATGGAAGTTCAGATGGTTTACGTCCACGTATCTGGGAAACTAGGGAAAATCACAAGGGAAATGAAGGCTGTAGGACAACCGTAGATGTAATTGGTCAGGAAAATACATACTTACTATCATTTAATAATACTTATTAATACTTATGCATACTTATCGGGATCGGGACGAACCAAACGTTGCACACATATACAACTCGGGCCGGTTTTAGGCTACTTTAGGTTATCGATTATCGATTTATCGATTTTATTGATTTTTCGCTATTTTTGCCCCAGGGTCCGTAAGGACATGTCTACTGGGGTTCCTCAATATGCTGAACACGAATATGACAACCGTTTTGCACCAAGTATTGATTTATCGATTTTATCAATTTTTTGCTGTTTTTGTCCACGGATCGTGAATATCTGAGCACTAATAAAGGATTGGTTGGATTTCACAGTTGTCGTGGTCAGCCTTTGATTGCCGGAAGGAAAAAACACCCGAGCAAAACCGGGCACACCGTCTACTACTCATTTATTAATACTTATGACCGAAAAATCTGAGTAAAGTGGTGAACTGAATTAATAAAATAATTCAAAAATTAATGAAACTTTCTGAAAACCGAGGAACAGAAGGCTATACAGGATCCTGACGATGGGTAATCTTATACCCAGATGGCATGTGAGTGTATGGAACATCACGTAAACACACTCACGGGTGCCAGGTAAAGGGTAAATGTGGGCATGTTGACACTTTTACCATGGGTAATCTCAACGACATATCATGAAAAAGAATTTAGCAACCTCCAGAGGCCACATGCATAGTTGAGATTACCCTGGGTGAACGTGTTAACAACTTACAGGTTTACCGATCGTTAGAATGGGCACCAACACATTTACCCTAATCTTTATGGTGCTTTTATGATCAGGTTGTATTCTCTCTCTCTCTTTGTCTGTTGCTCGAACATTCGAATTCCCCCCTTATTCAAAATCGAATATTCGAACTCTAATACATCTTATACGCTATTCGGCCCAAGCTAAAGAAAACACTAATGTAACTCAATCAAAAATTATTACTTAAATTGATTATTTAAAAAATCCTAATTAAGTCCAATTATTTATATAATGAAAAAAACTTTGCGTGTGTTCTTCGTTTTTATGTAAGTATGTTCATTTTTCATAGTTTCTGGATAACCTTGGGGTATAATAGAGGAAGGGAATGACGAAATAAGTAAATGACAGATGAATCGTTACCCTTCAAGTAGTGTTATCCTACCCATGAGCGTTACCTTATAGCGCATGGCTACAACTGCAAAATCTTCAGAATTCCCTAGAATCTCATGTAGAGGTATGTAGCTGCCTTTCAGCTGAGTATAGGCCTGTCCAAGAATTCATGGCCTCATAAGAGAGAAGGAGTAGTACGGAAGTGGACAAGTTCCTTTTCTAGCAAAGGAAATTCTACATATATAGAAAACAAAAAAAGTGAAACCCTCTTTGAAAAGGAAAATAGCCTTTCATATACCTTACGAATCCCTAAGGAAGGCAATAAAACCTAGAGTAGAGGAGACTCACGCGTGGAAATACAGGAATAGGCGAGATTTACAGCGTTGACGAGTGCCAGCAGAATGAGCATTTCCCGTGTTATGGGAGAAATGCGGCGTTGATGGCTTTTCTTTTTCTGAACGACGGGGGTCAGACGGGGGCGGGGAGCGTTTGCCAAGCGCTGCGGAACTGGTTCGAGGAGCGGTGCGCGGGCTCATTAGCATTCGAAAACGCATCGCGATCACCATCCACCTGGATCAGGGTGCTGGACATCCGTAGAATAAGTTGTAAATCAGGATCTGACCCGGGGTGGGTGATTTCAGTGGTCCGTCCGGATTTGACGATGGTGGTTCAACAGCCCATGCGATTTCCAGGATTAGAGTGGAGGCTGAAGAGCTGCTGAGTATGTAGAGGTGTACATTAATGGAAAAATCCCAGCCTTTCTCGGTTGGAAATTTGATTTTTCGATTTTTAGGACTAATTCACACCCTTTTATTCAAACTTTAACAACAATTTCCAATTCAACCAATAGTTCTATCGAATACTTTGAAAATACGTATAGCTAACAAAAAATAAAAAGAACGTAACCATTAGAAGTGTATAGTCCTTATGCACAATCCATAGAAGGTTTTCGAGCGCGCAGACCTTGCGCTGCGTGCGCGGCGCGTCCCGCTTGTAACAGCGGTCCGACGTCCTCACTCAGCTGCTCAAGACGCCGTTCGTCAGGATTAGGCTCAGGTAAGCGTTTTTAGCGGCTCGAGACAAGCAGCTTTCTAAAGGGACAAAAACAGGTGAAAAGGGAGTTGGAAGGGGGGGGGGNCTTGATATGGCGTCTGTCGGCGGCCAATGCAGGTACGACGAGCAGTGCACTGGCTACTCGCAGTGCACGAATGGCTATTGTCGTTGTCCTGATGGAGCTGCTCCGACCAATGGCATGTGTAATACACAGAGCACTGGATGCAAGCCCTATCAGGTGATGAGTTTTCGGATTTCACAGCAACAATCTTGAAGAATTTTAATGCTCTGAAAGAGGTAAAATAAGATGTCATTAGGTATCTGTGAACAACCAGTGCCTTGACAAGGTGTCCATCGGCCAGTCATGCTCGAACGTTGCACAATGCATATGTGAGTTTCTGTTAAGTCCTTCAATTTGCAGTATATCACAATTATAAGGTTGGCGGGGAAGTCGTGTTTGAGATTTTCCTCTATTCTTGCTTCAATCGCAACCTTTTTCTCTACTCTGTTCAACCAATGGTGTAGGGAACTCCAAACAGCCAGTTGGACACAGTCCAGTGCCGCGGTGCACAAGCGTTGGGCAAAGGGTATCAGAGAGCGTGATCAAAGCATTATACTTCGAGGAGTGCATCAGACAGCCAGAGTGTCACGGCGCGCCGCTGCATTGGTCCGTTTAGTCCTTATTCGCAATCGATAAGAAATTTTCGAGCGCGCAGAACCTGCACCGCGTGCCGTGGCGCGTTCCGCTTGTAGTTGCGGTCCGGTGTCCTCTAACAGCTGTTCGAGGACGCCGTTCGTCAGAATTAGCTTCAGGTAAACGTTTTAAGCGGCTACCTGAGACAAGCAGCTTCCTCCGTAACCAAAAACAAATAAAATCACACAAAAAACCTTGAAAAATAGCGATTCCAGGCATACCCGGAGAAAACGTGCAAAAAGCAAGGAGTGGGGGGGGGCATCCGATCAATATCGGTCAGCTACAGGCCTCTTCATTACAACAACATTTCAGACAATAAAGAAAACCCCATAAAAACGCTTATCTGAACTTAATCCTGAGGAATGGCGTTCTCGAACAGCTGAGCGCGGACGCCGGACCGCTGTTACAGGCGGGACGCGCCGCGCACGCGCCGCAGGCTCTGCGCGCTCGAAAACTTTCTACGGATTGCGCATAAGGACTATAGAACAATGGATGAGCGTCCTCGGAGCAAAATTTGCTCTTAAAACGATGGCAGAACGCGTCATTCAAAATTGCGTGTATACATACAGTCCTTGTCGAAAAGATAGACAGACTGCGCATGCGGTTTCTTAGCGTCGCGGCTGCAGAATCGCGGCGGGACCTACTCGACCCTCTCACTTGGAGCATGCCCTCCCCGCAGGTTCCGCCACGACGTGAGTCGCGCGATCCGTCTATCTTCTCGAGAAGGACTATATTTACTCTCAACTATCCTTCCTCATCCTCCTCGCAGGAAATGAGGTTGCTTCTTGGAGAAATCACTGTGCTATGATTCGAAACAGGCGCTTACCCGAACCACCACCTTTTCCGGAGTTTTTGAATTATTTCTCCGCAAGGGAAGCTTCCTAGTTAGAACTAAGAAGTAGCCTGATAGTGGGAAGTCTTAGCTACATGGCGGCTGAGACAAGACTTCCCACCTAATTTCTTCAGTTTTTTGCTGGGCATTTTTCTCGCCTTCGAATGGGCTTGGTCTTGGAGAATTTCTAGTAGTCGATTTAACCAGATAATGTTGAAGTGGCTGGGGTACATAGCCCAATCGTCGAAAGCAGAGATCTGAAATAACCGTCTGTATGGAATTCCGCCCCTCCCATCAGACCATGGATTTCATATTTTACCCTAATGACAACGTCTTCTTCAGTACGCGGTAGTACACTTCAGTATCACTGGCTATCGCCCAGAACTCAAAAATGCGTCAATGACCACCCGTCCTTCAAAAGAGCAAGCCCTTTAAGACGGCGATCGTCCGTCCACTTAATTGTTGACGGCGCACGCGAGGCGAGAAGTAGTTATCCTTTCGGGCGAGTGGGTGGTTAGCTAGACAAGCGCTACCTGTTGAACAAACCCAGCGCTTCTGTAGCTGATTTTCCCCTCATTCTATCAGCTCACTGAACAGATAACAGGTTCACGAAAATGGCGACTCATCTGCAAGGCCTACTATAGCTCCAACAGTGCGCAACGTTGACGTAGGGCGCGTTTGAAATGAGGCGTGAAATGACGTGCATTCTTCGCGACCGCAGATCCTGTTCACCACACATTACTTCGCAAGAAGGCGCAAACATTAGCCTGTTCCTCAGAGCTGAGCTGGAAGTGGAGGAGGACAGCGCGATCAGGTAAGGCGTTTAGGGAGGGGAGGGTGTGTCGGTGTGGGGATGGGGAACCAAATTTAAGGAATGATACATAACTACAAATCCTCTGAAGTTCATGGCGTTCCAGAAGTTTCTTTTTGAAAAATTGACGC
The DNA here is from genome assembly GCA_000688135.1 of Ancylostoma ceylanicum. Taxonomy (NCBI): domain Eukaryota; kingdom Metazoa; phylum Nematoda; class Chromadorea; order Rhabditida; family Ancylostomatidae; genus Ancylostoma; species Ancylostoma ceylanicum. Next base: position 144,890 of record JARK01001540.1, read on the forward strand.
CAAAATTCTATCTAATTATGGGGTTTAATAGAGGGTATTAATTAATGAAAAGCTCCATCACTTTCGGGTTGTGATATAGTCGCAACCCTGGTGGAAATAGTCGCAAATAAACCCCTTGTTATACAGTGATATTTTAGTAATGTTTTGGATTGGGTTTCAGAATACCGATTCTTTGTCAGTGAAACTAAGAAAGGATCGCGAGAGCAAGATTAGGTGAACAGTTAGGGTCAATCGTAATCGCACTGCCGACAAAGAAAGGTCGCGACGCACCGCCGGTGCGGCGCGGCAGGGCGTCCCGTTCTCGTAATTCCCGAGCGCCGCCTATATAGCTGCTATTATTGACTTCACTGGTATTACTCTAAACATCAATAATAAAACCAAAAACAAAAAACATACGTTGTCTTGTTTCCGTTTCGCTCCTTTCAGTAGTATTGGCATTCTAATTTTGAAAGCAATAGCAGCTCTATCAATGATGCTAGAGAGACATTGCCTTCAGATGTTATTCCGCGACGCTTGAATAGTGTCGCACTCGCAATCCTCCTTCGTCTGCTGTGCAATAAGTGCACTCTAACGTAATCAGACCGAAAAACATACTTGTAGACACCCTGCATTCGGAACGGTCTGTAAGAAATTCCGCTGCTAAAGAATGCTTCCTTTTCTACGAACAGATGCGTACAGGTGCTTTCGATGTGACAGCCACCAATCGGGCCATACATCAGTGCCATTCTGACAACACTAAGACAGATTTTCTCTGTTGGCTCTCTTGAGCACCTTCGGTCACAGAGATTGTCAGTCAATTTTCTCCATTTCAGTCATGCTCATTGGATTCTTTATCGAGCAGCAGCATCCACAGTTCCATTCAGAAAACATCTCAAGTTCTACGTAGAATTCTTTTGCTTTTGTTCGCATCAAACGGTAGTGTTCCTCAACCTCAATAATGCTAATGCCCCCGTTCTCTCAGTTTTCAACTTCATCTCCGCATCCGCTTGACATCTGCATGGTACAAAGTTTGCCTAACAGCAGAACTGATATAAATGTCCTCGATTTTTTTTAGCATAACACGCTCAACAACGAGGGGTGACCAGTTGCGGACGCAGGCGTGGGGTGGGGGGTGCCCCCCCCCCCCCCNAGGCACTGGAGCACTTCTTGAAGAAGCGGTCGTCAGCGTTCTGGAGCAGGGGCACCTACGATCTACCTAAACGTTGGCAGAAGACCAGCGATGCCTTCGGGGCATGCCTCAAATGGTTCGCACTTTTCTTTTAAAAATTGCAAAAGAAATAAAAATATTGTCAATTTGTCCGAGAACTTTCGACTCAACCTAATATTTCAATTCATCAACACTCGCTATTTCGTCAATAGTTTAGTTTCCATACACTTGTTTACTGTTTTTTTTTGCACGTCATGTTAACAGGTCATTTAGTATGTGTATGTGTATGTTTATTATTTTTATTTCCCGTCAGGGTCCCTGAGAGGTCGAAGACCCCAATTTCTTCGCACGCCCCCTCCCCTCCAGCCCACTTTCTGCGTCCGCCACTGAGGGTGACTGAGGGTGACCTTTTCAAGATCTCATTCCCTGAACCTAAAAGTGAAATGAGGGCAATCAGTTTTACTGTCAGGGCAGGGTCCACATACATTTATATAAGCAGGAGAACCCCCAGGAATAGTTCCAGCGCTTCTTTCAAGCGAACTGTCATGTCCAAGATATGTCTGGCATAGATCAAACTGATAATTTAACTCTTTTCACCATAATGGTAACTGCTCAACCAGAACTTGTAATTTGTCTGAGCTGTGTATTCATAGTGCAATAAATCAAATAAAATCAAAAATCTGCTCAGCACTAACTGCTATTTGTGGGCCTTTAGTCATAACTCGACCTTGGATTCGCAATCAGCGCTACATCATCGGTGCACAACTGGTGAAAGGGGGTCGTTCGAAGAGAAGCTTCGCCACCGACTCGTGCGTCACTAAGAGAAGTAACAGGCTCAGAGCTGATCCTTGGTGTACACCCACTGCTATCATGAATTTCGATGTCGTTCCATGCACAGTACACTTCCACTGTAGTCCGCACTCCCCTTCTCATCACCTTTACTCACCTCAGTCTTCGCTTCCTTCTTCTTAAGAATGTAATCAGTCAATGCTTTGGGAGACATGCTTTTCTGCCAGGCTTCGTACGCATCCTCCTAGGCCCCAACCACTTTTCCCGATATCTGACTTTGCAGACATACACTCGGAAACAGTGAGTTTGAGTAAAAGAACGTGATACCTAATCAGGGGCATGGACGGCTAATAACGTTAGGTTTTGCACGCCGGAGCTGCTGATGACAAGTGCATATCGCCTTTTCTAAACGACGCCGACAGCAAGCAATTGGCAGGGCAACCACATTTATTAATAGCAGCATTCTCCGGCACCTTCAATTTTCGTTAGGTGCATTGCTTCTACCGCTATGCCTGTTTCGATGGTATTGTTTGCAGCATACATAGCGTGTTTCTCAGCGAAAAAGTCAAAACCATGAGGCCTATTCTACTTCTTAGAAATCCAGAAATGTACCGTAAGGTTAAGTGCATTGCTGTGACCAACAAGCTGGTGTTGTACCAAGGTCTTTGCGGGTTTTGATCTATGTGGTCAGAACTAGGGTTACCTCTCTACTACCAGTAGCGGCATTACCCTTGCACAAGATGTTCCGCTATCACGGCGGAACTGTTGTTACACAGGTCAACGCTAGTGGTTTTGCTTTTCCGGAATTGTTTTTGGTCTATCTTTCTGTTAAATCGTATCTAGCGCGTTTGAGAAGCTAAACTGCATATGTTTTCCCAGGCTCTGACAAAGGTGACGACGCCGAAACTTTAGCCAATTAAGCGTTATAACAATCTTGGTATATTGCTGAACAAGTACTATTTACATTACTCAAAATGCCAAGATTCAATGACAGTCGAACTAGGGATCAATTCTATTTCTTCTTATTAATTTTCCGTCATATTACATTCTTAGCATTTGTAAGCAAGTCTATCTCAAGAGAAATGTGAGATTCTTCACCCGAAAAGCTCTGTCGGACGCAGAAAGTGGGCAGGAAGTGGGGG
>JARK01001540.1:148116-161559 GCA_000688135.1 Ancylostoma ceylanicum
GGGGGGGGGGGGGGGGGGCGTGGGAAGAAATAGGGGTCTCCGCCGTTCTGGGGACTCGGACACGAAATAAAACTGATAAAAATATTAATTATGAAAATAAAAAATTAAAATATGAAACGTGAAGAGGAGACGACATTTCGGCGTGCTATATGATTTACTAACATTTGATCACATACAGCACATAAAGTTCATTTCCACAAAGAGAAGAGACTATATCGTTTGATTTTTATGTTTTCATTCTTGTTATCAATTCCAAACATTCATACCTGAGAATAAGCAATTGAAGACTTATTTTTAAGTAAATGTATTTTTAAACGTATGGCAGTCCAGGTCCCTGAACTGACAGACACTCCAATTTCCCTCTCGCTCCCCTTGTCTATGTCCGTTACTGTGTAATTCACTGTAATTCATAATTATACCCATGATGGAGAACTAATTTATTTGATTAATTAATTCATTTGACCGCCAAACGTCATCCAGTGGATGATACTCGTCACCAGGTTTCTCTTCACGCCTGTATATACAGTGGCGGCCAAAATTATATAGCCTTTTCAACTTTCCTCCATAACCTCTGTCAACGCAAAGCTCGGCTTAACGTAAAGCCTTAAAGTTCAAATTTTTAACTTTAACGAATTTTGAGTCTCTACAACTATCATAAAAATTTGAACTTCAAGGCTTCACGTTGAGTCAAGATTTACGTAAACAAAGGTTATGGAGGAAGGTTGAAAAGGCTATATAATTTTGGCCGGTACTGTATGTTCCTTCATCGTTCACGCTGAAAGTGCTACAATCATGAGGAGAAGAATAAAGAACAACGAACAAGTTCTAATTCTGCATCCATCATCGCCATCTGCTTCTGACTCCGGGAGCAGTGCAAAACATCCGTATGTGTTTCAAACTATACCTCGGTTTAATGCAAGCACAGGTTCATTATGTTTTCTTACAAATAAACGAAAATTCCCTTAGTTCGACGATTGTTGCCCAGACTCTGTAGTCCGCTCAAATATTCCCCCACCAAGACATCTCCTTTTCAATTCCGGCCCTAACTTTTAGTGCTTTTGTTCTTCTCCAATTATATATGTTTCCAGAAAATCATGGAGATGAGAGTCTATCCTAAGACTTCGGTGAAAAAATGAAATCGAATACGTATGTCCTCTTTTTTCTGAGCACTTCGCAGGACGTATTCCGCTCACTTATTGCTCTTATTTTAGATTTCATAAGAACGGATGAGATGAGCGTGTGCCATCTTTCTGAAGTGATTGCCTAGAATCCTATCAAAAACGTAATCTCGCTCTATCCGGCGCTGCAAAAAATAATTGTCTGGAATTTATAAGCAATAATATATAACCATTTATTAATGTTCTGACATTATGTACATACTTATGAGGGAAATTTGGATAGTTTTTGCAGTATCTCGAAGAGAGCTTTCTGGAACACAAGTATATTCGGGTAGTTTAGTGAGTGCGTCTATGATTTTGTCTGCAAATACGGTTGCGCCTCGCTGTTGGCCGGCTGATCACCTCGTTTGATCGACTGGAGAACGACGCAGATGCATCGGGTAGGTGGCAGATATTACTAAGTGACAGCAGAAAAATTTTTTGGGCAAAGTCGTGCACTCTCTAAGCTACCCGACTAGACAATGACAATCACATAAACTTTACTATGGAAGTGCGATTTGCAAATGAGAATGTAAATGAGTAGGCGGAAGGTAAAGACTGTGCTAGTAAAGATATTCGTGTGAGTGAGCTAAAAAAGGACTGATCCGGTGAGTTCTCTGTTATCACCATTTTGATCACTTCAACTCCCGTTGATATTCGGGTATACCGAGCAAGCGCCAGCAATCCTTCCATTTGCCTCTTTCCCTTGCCAGAGTTGTTCAATGAATCCTGTCCAGTCGAGCGAGTTGAAGAGCATCATATTTTACTTTGAAGTACTCTGTGAAGAAGTCTAATCATCAGTCCAGTGGTGTTCCTGTCGTGCGCTTGATGTTCAGCGGAGTCGCTAACAGCTCTTGTTTAACGGTTGTCGTCGAGAAGCGTCACGTCTCCGGCCTACAGGGCCTTAGTTATCTTGGCGTAAACGGCAGCGTCCCTGATCTTCGACTGTTGACGTATGGTGGAACTCCGGATTTCACCCCTCACTTGCCGGAGGCTGGTTACTCTAAGCATCACCCTTTAGATAGAAAGTTCGACGACAAAGTTAAACGCGGAGTCTAGTGTTCTCCATCTTCTCCACTATGTCCTCAATGCTCTCATAAACTCCCCAGGCCGCTCGCTTGCCCCTGCTTAGCTCTGAAGCGAGCTCGTTCATTATGTTCACTTTTCAACCTAGATATACGTAGCTGAAGCGTTCGGATATAATCGTTCCGTTGAGCGAAGATGCAGCAACTGGGACTCAACCGTTCTTCATGAATATCGCCTTCGTCAGATTTAGCCGGAGACCGATCCTTCCCCGAGTGTGGTCGAAACCGACCAGCACGTTCCGCTTGTCTGGTGGTTGGCATTATAAGGGCAATGTCGTCAGCAAAGCAAAAGTGGTGTAGTAACCAGTCATCAACCCTTACTCCCATGTTGTTTAGTCATCGCATGACTTCTTCGAGAGTGGCGATGAGCAGTTTTAGCGATATAATGTCGCCTTGTCGAACCCATCTGCTGATGTCGACGGTGATATCGGTGTAGAATGGCGAAATTCCCGTCGTGAAAAAGCTGTAGAGTTCATGAAATATCTTGATGTATTGAGTAGGTACGCTCTGGTTGCTCAGGACTTCCAAGACCACTTCTATCTTAACGAAATGGATGGTTTTCATCAAGTGTTTTAATATATATGTTGAGCAAGAGGGATAATACTGTGATTGTTATAATGACTCTCTCCAAGTGAGCTTGATAATTTTTGAACATATTTTCTTTTTGTGAAATTCAGCACAGTGTCTGTACTTTTCTATCGGTGTCTGGAGCACAATGAGTGCATTTGATTGGTAAATAAATAAATAAATAAACAAATCATAAATAAATAAGTACAGTCCTTAAGAAACGACGGGTTCGATGAGGCCGGCGGGAAATTTTGAGGCAACGCGGCTACGGCGCGCGTCGATTTGGCTGTTTGGAATAAAACTAATGAAGAAACTCAATGAATAAAAAGGTTATGGTAGAAAGGTAGTAAAGTGGTAGTAGGGATTGTAAACATCTAAAAAATGGCACCAAATGCAACGACAAATGCTTATCAAATTGGTGTGTGTCGCAGAGTCCACCGTGCCGCCTCTTGATCTGCCGACCGCCTCATCGGGCCCATCGTTTCGGAAGGACTGTAAATCGATGAACGTGAGACGGAGGGGCTTCTTGTTCTCTTGCGATACTTCAATGAGTGTATGTAGTGACCGTGTAGTGGTCCAGGACCGAACCCACGTGTATCGATGACGACGTCGATCACAGAGAGATGAGACCTAACTGCAAATTATCCGCATTTTCCACATGCACTTCTCGGAATTCCCTTAGATTTCAGATCCTGACATCTTATTTTGGTTGGGCAATCCCGTCAATTCTTGGTTCTGACTGGTCCCAAAAATTTAGATAGTGCCAAGGTAACAGAACTGAAAGAAAAAGTGAATTGCAGTAAACCATTGCATTGAACCCAACAATTGACATAACATCACCATCTCATCGTTACTTGGACTTTTAATGAAGCCATCTTAAAGGAAGAAGAACCCATATGTAATTCTTCTTTCGACAAATTTTTCTTCAACTAAACCGAAACGATTGCTATTTGCACTCGCTGTTATCCCCTTTTTGTTTATTTGGTCCAAATATGATTCTATTCTAGGACGGAGAGATAAATTTCGTTGCGTTCATTCGTCCAGTCGGCCAAATCTCCGTTCCAATTACCGGTGGTCCCTAGCAAAAAGAATGGACGGAGCGGCGGATAATTTGGCCAACGCCTCCTCTGCATCGGGATATTCTCGGTATTCGATGCAGTTGAGCTGCTTATGAGGCCAGATTTGGCTAATCATGAGTCACTACGCCGTCTCCTTCATCTTGCAGTGTTTATTCCTGAGATTTTCATCTTGCTTGCATCTTACTCCTTTAGAAACTCTCGTGTCTCTCAGAGCCAAGTTCTAAGAGCGCCAAAAATCCTCCCTTGTTCGTTGGTCAAGGACGAGAATGGAAGGACACATCGTCGTGGTTGTCTCAATCAGGTTTCCTTGGGGATTCCAATGAAGTAGGGAACATGAATGACTCAATGCTGAACAATAAACATATCTGCCGCTACTTGCTCAAGACTATTTGTGCTTAGCTAACCATGGAGTTGTGCAACGTCGGCATATCTGATGGTTGGACCCCTCTGGAAATAATCGGAACTGTAGATAACGCTCTTAGAAATAGACCATTTATACTGCGGGTGTATGGTTTAAGTAACACGATCCCTCTTGTTCATGATATAAGGGCTAGAATGGGAGGCGAAGTATCATACTGACGCACTGTTTTGAATACGTAATTAGCTCATAGGCACAGGACGGTGGCGGACGCAGTGGGGGGATGGCGCCCCCCTCAGTAATGGGTCGCCAAATTTTTTAAATTACTTGACAATCCAAATAAAAATCTTCTATTAGTATATTTTTATTCTTTTAAAATTTTTATTGCTGTTTTTTTGAATAATTTTCATTAATTATTAATTATTATAATTAATATTTTTATTAATTTTATCTTCCATTCGGGTCCCCAGGACACGTGATACCCCAATTTTTTCCCACGTCCCCCCCCCCCTTCCGCCCACTTTCTGCGTCCGCCATTGACACAGGACATATGAAAGGGAGAGTACTCACACCCTTACATATCTCCTCTGTTACCACGTGCCTACCTCTCACATCTTCATTCTCATCGTTACCTCTGCCTACCTCTCACATCTTCATTCTCATCGTTATCTACATAGCACTAAGCTTTTTTTGAAGCATTCTCGTGAACTGTGGATGAAAGGATCCATGACCCGGAGGCGCCAAGGAAGCCTACACTTCCTGTATAGTTCAAGTCGCGAGGCCGGTTAGTGTAAAAACGTTACGTTGTTTAACTTCTGTGTTCTTTACACCATACTTTCTAATCATTCACTCCTTGATCTCAAGTTAGGCTAAGATTTCAACTGTTTTTCCTGAGTAAGCTGCATGTTGATAATTATTATTCTAGGAATATCAACCTTGTTAACTATATAATTCTCTTCTGTCCTGGAAATGTTCTACTCTGTTATGAGCAGATATCATTGCTTACGATAGGTACCTGTAAACCGCCAGATCATGACTTTGATAGTACTTGCATGGATACCCCTGGCGGTTATTACTTTGAAGTACGTGTCTATTGTACAGATATGAGCATCTAGGGCAACTCCGCCCACGCCTTTTGCATAAAAGTCCCTGGATGCTCAGATCTGGAATCTGTCGTCAGTGGCTGTAGTTCCACTAAGGGAATCCTTCGTGGCATGAACTGACGGACACTATCAGCATCATCTGCGATTGTAGTCTGAGTCAGGAAATCCTTCGAGGTGTGAACTGACGAGGACATTAACTGTATCCAATAAATAGTTATAAGCAGTCGTATTCACCTAAAACCCACTGGTCCGCACCCAACTGCAAGAGCTCTCTGCCAATCAGTTATGAGATTAAAAAGACGCGAAGGATTTTTCCATATTTTGAAAATATGTCAAGAGACTCTGCTGCTGTAACAGAACCCTTTCCAATTGAGCTCAACCCCATGGTGCAATAGTTTCCTTTAAAGACAACAAAAACGGAATGTTATTGCTTTTCTGAACATTTCTGTAGAGAATTTCGTGAGTTTCAAGCCGTGGCGAACAAATCTCGGAGGATGGCTGTGGTGTTCCACAATGACAAGCAGTTAGTCAAGCAATGCTTGCTATTTTCGCTGTTAGTCAGTGAAATCATCTGTTGTGGCGTTTGCGTGACTAGGAGAGCACACATTTAACTGCTCATTGTCAGCTTCCTGCGAGTCTTTCTCTGACGGGACAACGCCAGAGTTCATTGTTCAAAAAGGGAATCTCTTTAGGTTGTTCCAAGAATAGCTTTTCTTCTGGAACTTTCGTGCATTATTCCAGTAGTAGTCATGTCTCCGTTCCCCACCCACCACGTCAGACATTCTGCACTTCTAGAATTGTTTATTCTTCTCACTTTCTACTAAGCCATTTCGTTTTCGCACTATGCTGCGTTTCTTCCACATGTAACTATTAATGAAACATAATATGGCACTCGAACAGGGGAAAGCTCGAATAATCAGCCATACATTGCGTATTAAAATTGTATATCCATACCAAAACCATGCGCAACAAAGTTGTGAAACATCAGATTAAGGTGGGATCGGTTCCTTTAGCTTTAGTAATCACGTCATCTCTTTAATGAAATATTCTTATGGGGTCACTTATGTTTTCCCATGATGAAGATGCTAGCTATCACATTTTGTTTGTATCAGAACTATGCATCCACACTAGAGTAGCCCAATTCTGTTGATCTAAAAGTCGGTATAAAAAGCTCTGATCTAAAAGTCGGTATAAAAAGCTCTGATCAGGCTCGAATTAAAGCCCTACACATCGCAGGATTGTCTAACCGAGCGATTGTGAATTAGTTGGATCGTGCTCATGGATGAGTTAACAGATAACTGCGATACTCATGTGCATATCTGAAACAAGAGTGTGAGGTGCACGTCGAGAATACCATGGAGCTAGTTCACATGTGTGGGAGCCAATATGAGCCGAAGTAATGACCGACTTGCGATGGATACATAATTTCGATACGCTCTGTGCCTCTATTTAATATTAAATTTCTAATGCGGAAACTAGTACAAGCACAGATATTTCCCCATGTACTCACCCAAAATTGAGGGAAAGTCAATTTAGCTACTTCGGTGACAGTCGCAGATCTGTTACCAAACAGCCTTAAGAGGCAACTGGTAAGGAATTGTCTCTATGACAGGTTCTGGCCTACGCCGGGTTGCATTACCTGTACTAATGATAAATGAGGGGACTGAATGGTTCAGATATTGATTGATGGATTGATTTATTGCGTCATATTTACAACGCCATGAATACACAGTTCAGATATATCACAAGTTCAGACTGAGCAGTTACCATTGAGTTAATAAAGTGTAGTAATCAAATTGATCTATGCTATACATATCTTGGACTTAAAGGCAGCACCCAAGGAAATTTTGGTGTTGGAGATTTCGCTGAATTTCAAGGTTTCAGGGACGATAAACTCATAGACAGTGATGAAACAGCGTGAAACACGCCGGAAAACGAGAAATGAAGGCGCTGTTTCCCATGCGTCCACAGCGCGGACGAGTTTCCCGCTGAGGGTATACGCGCGTATCGTCATGAATTCTTGTGGATGGTGTGCATTCCATACTCCACACCGTACAATATTCCTTATACAACATGATACATCGGGCTAGACCACTCGTAGCATGCCAGATCAATAGCGTTGACTGGCGCGGCGGACACCAAAATGGCCACGCTCGGCTCTGTGTCCACGGCAGTATCTCCACGGATAGGCCGCTTTTTTCTGTGTTCAAGTTACCATTGTGATTCTCTGGCAGCCGACCACACGGAGAACGACCCACCTCGAAAGTGAGGATTTCCGTGGGTGCTGTCTTTAACAGCACGTTTGAAAGAGGCACTAGAGCATTTGGTGGTGATTCTCCTGCTCATTTGGACGTATGCAGACCCTGGCCTGACTGTGAAATTTTTTGCCCTTATTTCACGTTTTGGTTTAGGGAACGATATCTTGAAAGACTCACCACTTGTTATTGAGGGTGTCAGGCTAAAAAATTCTAGAACATTGGTACCGGTATTTTTGTTAAGCAGTTTATGTACCATGCAAATATCAAACGTGGAGCGCCTGAATTCAAGTGTAGCTAGGCCAAGATGTGCTGACGTTAGAGTTCGGAATGTCAGAATAAGGAAGCTTACTTGCATAATTTACCTGATCTCCTGTTTGGAGTGTGGCGTTGATTATATCGGCGAAACAACCACTGTACTTATATCCGCATTAACGAGCACCTAAAAGGCAAGGCAGGATCGCGCGAATCCGCCCCACTAGGCGCGCATAGGCTACATAGGCACGGCGGAGCAGATTTTGAAGTTAAGATCTCGATCTTGGCGCACGAACAGCAAATTTCCGCGAGCAAATCCTTGGAGGCCTTCTGGATCCATGCCAAAAATCCAAAAATCAACCGCAAAGAGTAGTGCCTGTCGGTTACGCGGGAACTTGTGCCTTATGTAGGGATGCTCTTCTGACCTAACACATCCAATCGCTCGTCTGTGGAGCTAGTGGCAGGGCGTTCCTGACCAATACTAATGTGAATCAATACTAATGTGAGATGTGATTCTGACGAAGGGGTTCACTGTATGATTAAAAATCGAGCTTAGAGTTTCGCTCGTGGGGATGAAAAGGCGTTTGGTCGGATAGATTACATTTTGACGCACCCATTGCAGGCTATGAAGAAGGCGATCCCGCCGAAACGTTAGCCAATAAAGCTGTTAACAACCTCCAATACTAACAACACAGTCTTCTCAGACATTCCACCGCCCCTCGCGTTGCACTACACCGCCAGGACCGTCACCCCATCCGGCAAATGCGGTATGATGCTACGCTCCTGGCGGTGTAAGGGCGGTCACGCACCGCTCCTAGCGGTGTGGCAGCGGACGAGCACTGCTCACAGTGTTTTTTGAACATATTTTGGTGAGTAGGCCTGTCTTTGCTACGCTGACGTTGTATGGGCATTGCTAACTGCTCTTGTATAGGTTGCCACTGGTGCCGCCCTTTGCTACTAGGAAAAATTTGGAAACTCGGAATGTGTGCGCGATGTTGGCTATATGAGCCGTTCTTAAGCCTCCCCTAGCATTCAAGCGACGCCCATCATTATAGAATGCATTAAGATACATCATTATAGCATACCATAAGAAAATGCAAAGAAATTATGAAGATTTCCATCGTCTCCGACCATTTGAACCTCCTTTGCCTCGCACGGGATTCGAACCAACCCACCTCGTCTATTCCACTGAAGTTGAATGATTGTGAGCCCATTGCTTTATCCACTCGGCGTTTCGACGTCACTTCTTACTAGTGCGGTGCTCTAATCAAAAATTGGTCCCCAAAATTCTCGAGTCAATTTGCTCGTTATCCATTCGGTTTTTTCATGAATCAGCTCCTGCGGAAACGTAATGACAGTCCGGGAGGACATTTTCTCCGACCTTACCCGGTGTTCTGTACATCAATGTCCTTTGTATTTTCGAAAGTGTATCTACTCCCATACTACACTAGGGCTACTTTTTATCAACTGAGCAAAGTTGAATTAGGACATGTGTGAGCTTTATTCAAAAAACATGTTCGAGCGCGCACACCGTAAGTCTCCTATTTCTGAAAAAATTTTGAGTGTGAAATCAGGCGTACATGCATAGTTTGTAGCGCCACGGTATTTCACAAAACTACCTGATGATGAGAGAGAACAAAAAACATGAGGAAATTTTAGCTAAAAGCTGTTTTCTAGGGTCCGATTAGCAACTTGACTGGCGTATGTGTGTGATGTGATGACTCGAAATTTCCTTTGGTCACCTGTTGTTTCACCGAAGTCCATCGGGTCGCTCGGTTTTGTGCCGCGGCCACTCCTTGGGTGATCCGGTTGCACTGAAAATTTTCTTGGGTCGCCCGGGAGAAGGCCACGCCCCAAGAATGTGGTCTCTCGGATGACCCGGTTGGATCAAAATTCCTCTAGGGTCACCCAGAGTTATTGCCTGGTATTAACACGCTCATCTATTCTACTGCTGTCGGGGCGGAATCATCGCTCCTGCTGCTGTCGGGGCGGAGGCATCGCTCCTGCTGGTGTCGGGGCGGTGCTTATCCATCCTGCTGCTGTTGGGGCGGTATTGACTATACTGCAACGCAAAGGGCGGTAACTGGTGTTTGCAAGATCTTCATTCTGCTGCTGTCGGGGCGGTAAGGGTTTATTCTGCTGCTGTCGGGGCGGTGGTTATTATAGTGCATCGCAAGGGGCGGTTGTATGTCTGAGTTCCCTTCATGCCGAGGTTCATTGGAAGTACGTAGGACATGAAATCGAGGAAGGCTTTAGGCATAGAAAACAAGATGAAAAACAACTCACCTCAGGGGAAGATTTCCATCTTTTCGGTGTTCATTCGATTATTGGGAGAAATAGAAGCAGCTAACGTGCACTGCATAGCACAATAGCGAAAAGGGAAGATTTCACCCATCTGTTTTCTCTTTTTCTGTTGCTCAAGCCGAATAGATCCGCTCTAAAATGCCGCAAAAACGGCTTCGCGGCTGTTCCAAATGAGCGGGAAAGGCGTCATCATGAAATTTCCTTCTTCGACCAGGGCCTTCAATTTTCTTGAGTCCTCACGCATTTTCAGCGATGAGTTCGCACGAATTTCAGTAATGAGTTCTGTGAATCCAGAGCTTCGCGGCTTCACTTATCTGTTTTCTCGTTTTCTCACCTTTTTTCATTAGTTCCTTATGGAGTTAATCACTAATCTGTGACGTTATACACTCTTGTAGGTTTATTTATTTTATTAATCAAGTGCATCAAGGTGCTCCTTACAGAGAGAGCATACCGCGGTGAAAAGAGAACAAAACGAAAACGAAACCTAAGAAGTTTTCTACAAAAATTACGAGCGTAAGACAGCAGTTGCTCAATAACTTCTGGGGTTACCTATGTTCCGCATAAATTGTAAGAAAAAATTTTCTGGAAATATTGAAGTGGCTACGTGAAAGAGCTTTGATTACCAGCATTTGTTGGTAGGGGGAGTCTCTTTTTCTGGACTTATATAACAGAATGGTCATGGTCTTGCCAGAAACGTCCATGAAGTCGATGATATTGATCGATTTTTTCTCTATCTGGAATTCACAATAAACTTCCTATTCGGTAAACCTTGACAAGGGTAAAAGCCAAATATTCAGGAACTGATCGGTGACCTCTGACAAACGCTTCATTTCCGAGAAGCATTGAGCCTCAAATGGGGATTGATGAGGACGTGGAAAACAGATCTTGTGGAGAATTGGATGAATGTCTACACAGCATCGAAGAACATGTTCATGGAGATGTCAGAATTAGGGATATCCCAAGGGGTTCGAGGAACACTGAAGCAATAGTCTGCTCACTTACTTATTTATTTTCTTTGCTTCTGATTGTTTATTTGTTCAGGCTGTTTAAGAGATTCAATTCCTGAATTACATAGGATTTCATGGCTTCCAAGACATATGTAGACGCGCACTGTTGAATGTTTGTTTAAACTTGTGGGCTATAAAATCTCACTAACCAATGAGGGTGGGGCAGTTCCACCCCTGGGATGTATCACTGAGGTTACCGATGCCCGTGCTAACGTGGCGTGAAATCATATGTCGTTAACCAAGTCGACCTGAGTAATCTCAGTGATGTATGTGGCCGTCAAAGTGAATTTATGCTGTGCTGGCATCCCTCACTGAGAGTGGAGGTGAACCATTACCACGCCTTATGAAACCCTTAGTATTGTTGGTAACTGATAAAAGGGGACGTGGCAAATTGGTATAGATCACAGCTTATGTAACCCTATGGTTCGGCGATAAACTTTTTGAAGATTTTCAAAAAACGGTAAACTCTGAGAGTAATCGTGATTACCATGGGTAAACTCTGTGATGGGTACCACCACTGGTTACCTTGGGTGAAGACTTACACGGAGAATGAATGAATTTGAGATAACGTAATTCAAAATTTTGCTTCTTTTGCATGAAAGTATGTGGCGCACATTGAGGAAAAACGGGCGGCGCGGCTGTTTGGCGATCGGTGCATTCATCTACTTCCACCTTTCAGGGTAACTCCTACACGGTTCACTTGTGGAGCGTTGTTCCGCAAAAGTAAACGGTCTTGAAGCCTGCTATTGGCTACTGACTTCTTTACACCACTTGTCCACCACTTTCGATAGGTCCGGCCTCACTGTTTGGGTTAAATAAAGTGCACGGGCGAGATAGACCCTTTCGCTCCTCATGGTTCAACGCTCCACACTCCGCTCTAACACAAGCTCTTAGCATTTTATTTATCAACTTATTTATTAGTTTTACGGCAGTTAGTATATACTTGAATTATGTGGTATCAGGGCAAATTTACAGGAGGTGAATACACGGACCAATCACACTATATTGGCACCGCCCACTTTTAGTGCAAGAGCACCACTTTCGACCACTAACGAACAGGCTGCGGTGGATTCCTACAGCGGCTTTTCGCTCTAATAGTCCTTGCCATGAAATCCATCGAATTACAAAATTACATTAACTAATCTCGACCACTGTGGGGCCAAAACATGAAATATTTCCTCCTTTCCTCCCCCGGAGCACTCTTCAATTAATTAACCGTTCTTTGAACCGAGCAATAACATCTTACTCTGTTTTGCTGGAGATCCTCGCCATCTGGACAACAACATGCGCTTCTAATCTAACGGGACAAGGACAAGGACATGCTTCCTTGGAATGTGCGCATTGAATTGCCTGTCCTCCCCCCGTAATTTTCCCCGACTCCTCAATTGCTCCGCGTCTGGGAGTTTTGATGATCCTCTACGTGATCCTCTCATCTCCAATTTCTCAGTCATTAACTCGACATGTGTCTTTTTAAAACGAACCCGTTTCTAATTTTCGAGGAATTTCCACTAATTGGACATCACGCCTCGAACATTCTCTTATTTCTGTAATTAAGGCCAGGCAGTCTTCTCGAATGTCTCCCACGCCTCCATGTTCTACTTTGAAACTCTCCGTGCACTATGAATCGCGCTGCGGTAGAGAACAGTGCTTTGAAGTGCAGCACCGCGCGTCAGCGCACTTCCTTTGCCTCGTCTTGTTTCTAGGATTCAGAGAGCATGTCTCTGTCTCTGGAAATGCTTCCCTCTTCTTTGACTTTACTCTTGGATATTCTAACACCTAAAGTAGCACCAGAAAATGATTGAATCTTCCTTTTCAAACCCTAAATTTCAAGCAACATTCGACCAGGGGCCGCATCATTCAGATTACCCATGGTAAACATGTTACCACCTCACAAATTCACCTATCGTTGACAAGGAACCGCATGCGTCATTGAGATTACTAAGGTAAACGCGTCAACATCACACAAATTTACCCATCGTTAGCATGGGAGCCAACGCGTTTACCATGGGTAATCTCTATCATGCATCCAGGCCAGAGGAGTCAGCAGATTTACCCTGGGTAGTCTCAGTGGTGCATCCAGGTACAGGTTACTTGCTTGCATTGTCTTTGATTTCCATGTTTACTAACGACGTTTTGCAATCGTAATGAAAAACAAAAATAAAATTCAGTTATCCATCAATCTACTCGGATTTCTCTCTGTACATCAGCTGTAAACATCAGGAATAAATTCCACTGAATTTTTCCACGAAATTCACGAATCCCCCCCCCCCCCC
>JARK01001540.1:172949-185456 GCA_000688135.1 Ancylostoma ceylanicum
CATTCATTCATTCATTCATTCATTCATTCAATCATTCAATCATTCATTCATTCATTCATAAATTAATTCATTCATTAAATTCATTCATTCATTCATTCATTCATTCATTCATTCATTCATTCATTCATTCATTCATCCCATTCATCCATTCATTCATTCATTCATTCACTCATTCGTCCATTCACTCATTTATTCATTCAAATGCAAAAAATTCTCAGTTTTTCTTGAAGCGATCTGTTATTTTTTACTGTTCTTTTCAATCTGCTGATTATTCATTGAAATCCTGGCAGTGAATCCATCGTTGAGTACCACACTCAGGGATCACTCAGGGTAAGCATGTTGACGTCTGTGTTAACGATAGATAAATCTGTATCACGTCACTAGTTTACCCTGGGTAATCTCAATGATGCATCTAAGCCATGGAGTATTTGTCCGGAAGAGGCTTGTGCACATCATAGCAGCATAGACGCTCGTGTGTTATTCACGATGATTATCGCCCATTCCGCTCGTCAAAGGATGCTATTTGTTCGTATTTTGCATGAGATATAGAAGGAAATTCCAGCCGTTCGCATCTAACTCCGAGTTCGAACGTTGCCAATCATCTGTTGAGTCCAACTGGAACAAATTCAGGTAGGCAGTTTGAATATTTCATCGATTACCTAAAAAGAGGGACCACCAGTGAAAATGATGGGAACCAGGGTTGCCATGATCCAAATTTCAAAAAACAACGTCATCAAAAAATCGGTTAGACCAATCAATAATAAGTGTTTGGAAAGCAGATGAGAGTGCAATTAAAAATAATAGTACCTATGAAACTAATTGTACTAGTACTAGGAAATTTATCTCGTTTCCATAGAATAGCTTCAAATCGAAAACATTGACTTTCCCTCTGGAGGAGGCAATAGCCCTCCCCAACCCATCCTACGCTTGCCCCTCCTCTCCTTCATGCGATAGCCACGAGCTCCCAGGCATTTTATGCTGGAACAACTGATGAATACAAAAACGGCATCCAGAAAGTAAGAGAAAAAAAGAACGAGAGTCGTCCGTAATGTGCTGATTGAATAATTGAATACATTCGATATTCGAATACTCGATTTCGAATAAGAGGACGAATTGAAATGTTCAGGAAAGGGAGAGCCCTACACCTTTGAATGAACGAAAATAAAGCCTGTGGAGTTCTGCGTTTTTGAATTGTTCGATTTTTTGGATGGGTCTTTGAATTCTCACCCGGATTAATTGAATTTATTTGATTTTCATGCGGTCAACACTTTAGTCGTCTGGATATTGGGCAATAATTCCTTTCTATAAATCAGCACTTTAATTTGAAGTGGATTTCGTTGTCGCATTTCTTCCTGGAAGGTACCAAGCATGCCTAAAATAACCAGATGAAGATACAAATAGAATGATTTCGGCAGAGAGGAGTACTGTGGAGGCTTGGAAGTTCTTTAGAGATTTGGCATGGGTGGTGGTCTTAGATTCTGCGCGAAAACTGGTCCCCACTCTCCTTCCGACTTATCAGCTGCGATTAGGGAAGTCACCTTCTATTTGACGTCATCCAGGATTTATAGAGCGTTGAAAAATTTATACAAAAAATTGCAACACTTCGGAGTGTCTTAGATGTTGAACTGTTGTAATTTATATCTGGGGACCAGTTCTCGTCAAATTTCTATGATTGAACGTCTTTTTACTGACCTATACAATGGATATAACATATACATAAATCACGATAAACCTGGGATGCATGCATTACAGAGAGTACCCAGGGTAAATGTGTTCAAAGTACTCGAATCCAACCACAATTAACAAGACGTTTACCCTGGGTAATTTTAATTGTGCATTCAGGCCCAGGACTCATTGAATGAGACTCGTGAATCCAGACAAGACCTTTATACTATAATAGTGCAGAACATGGAATCTCTCTTTTTTTGCTTTTGCAAGCCACTGAAATAGGCCTGGCCGTGGGCGGAGCCTAAAATGATGTTTAAAAAAATTAGATTAGTACTTTAAAAAAATTGGTAAAGTCGTGGTTTGTCTATACACAGTCTCAGTGGTACTACGTGCATATTATTTTTGCTGGGGACCAGTTCTCGCAGCATTTTCAATCACGTTTTTTATAAAAACTATTCCAGCAATGCCGCAAAACGAATCCAAGCCGAGAAGTTACTCCTCCGTTTCCGAGGAAATATGCGAGTTAACCGATCGAGACAGTCAAGTGTGGGACGGTTACGGTATGCTGCCAGCGTCATTCGACCCAAATCATCCTAAATATCGTTGCTGTTGTGGTCACGTGCACGCTACGGTAAGTGCCCGTTACCGTAACCCGACTCCCCCTGACTCGTTGTCCCTATAAATTAGTTCTATTTCTAGACGGGAGTCCAGATTATTGTCGCATTGCTCAGTATTACGGTGCTTTTCGATATGTGGCAGGTGATTGGCGGATTGGCTGCGTCGCCGAGGCTTGACAGGGTATGTGGCTACAGTATCCAACCAGCCAATCACAACGATACAGTCTTTGTTACAGTATGACATGGTGACTGTAGCCGTTCGCTTCGCCATTGGTGCAGGGATCACTGGGACAATTCTGGTGTCGCTGCTCACAGAGAGAGCAGCACTGCTCATTCCTTACTTGCTGCTGCAGGTATGTATTGAGTGGTGTGGTTAGTGGAGTCAGCGAGACAACTCGTCCATTTCAGGGGGCGGGCCTAGCCGCTGGGATGGTGTTTTTCGTGTCGTTCTTGTACATCTCCCTATTTGGGGATCGTTCCACGGCTGTGTCGTTCCTCCGATCGCATGGACACGCGATTGATTCGCCCGAGGACGTACAATTAAGTGGGTGGAGATGTTCTGATGCACTAGACGCTCCCTAGAAGTACGGAGATCATGGATATTAGCCAAATAAGTGGATTGAATGTCCGCTAAGCGTTCCCTGAATAACAGGGAAGTCCTAGACGCATACTTATGAGCGAGGGATTTCCTTGGAAGACACTTTTCCAAGGATCAGCTGATTTTTTTTTCAGATTACGTCAGCTGGCTGATGGTCGTTTCGTTTGCAATTATCATCCTATTGCAAGTGTGGTTGATGAGCATCGTTATCGCTTGTTGGAGGTATATGAGGTGTGTGCTACCTCATTAGCGCTCTTGAAGACGTAAGATTAGGGACAGAGTCCGTGAAAAGGAAAAAGTGTGCAATTGCGGACCTGGATTATACAATTTCTAGCCATTTGCGAGTTAATCGACGCATATGTACAGAGAAGTAGAACGATCTTGTAGGAGAGATTGAGCCGAGTCAACTTAGGTTACCCATGGTAAATATTAATCTAAAATATTAACCGGATAATAATAACTAACATATAACAACAGCTTAAACAATAATCTATTTTGAACCCGGGTTGGCATCAATTCAAGGGCTGAATGCTTCATTGAGGTTACTCAGGGTAAATGTACCAACACCACACAAGGCTACTCATCGCTGGCACGGGCGTCAACGTGTTTACCCTGGGTAACCACAGTGATGCATCCAGTCCCAGTATTCGAGGCCGATTCACGTCACGTTAGGCGAGAAGTGGTCCTCGTATCTCTTCCATTTCACCCTAATGGTTGCGATTACAAAAGCCACACCTGATTCTGCACAGATGGTTAGTTACCCACATACCCACATAGGTTTTTTGTTTACCACAGGTTACCCACATAGTTTTTTTATTCTTTTTCTTTAATAGGTCATCTGCCGTGGGGTAAATAATCCCTCCGGGGTCGGTAAATTGATACCAGAGGAGTATGGGAGAATGAAGCAATTACTGGGTGTGTATAGTCGTGAGAGGAAATGGGGCGTTACCAGGTCGCCACGATTGGCGTATCGATTGAATGCACCAATCGCGGTGGTCTGGTAACGCCCCATTTCCCCTCACGATGATAAACACCCGCAATCACTTGTGTCGCCCATCCCACGAACGGGATTAATTAACGCTGACCACTTCATCTTTTAAAGTAACAAATCGGTATACAAAAATCAAACTATTATTTGAAATTAATAAAATTATCTTTTCAACCATGACATGCTTTTGTAGTTTTCGAAGTTGTAACAGCCAGATTTATTATGTGCTTTGGGGTCTAGTTTGGCGAGAGCTGATCTCCGGCCGTTTTACACTACTTTTGAGTGCACTAAGGAATACAGAAAACTATTTATTCTCGCCCAATATGTATACAATTCAAGGGCGTTTGGGGTCCTTGAGAAAAAATAACACATTACGTGACCTCTCCGTTGACTCAATATAATTTCCGGGGACCAGTTCCCGGGGACCAGTTTTCGCCTTCAAAATTCTGCTACATACTACATTTTGCGCGCAGCCATTTGTTGTATTTTTGTTGTTGTTTTCTTTGAATTCCAATCCTGGACTCGGATTTCTACTCCACCTTTGAACCTCGATCTTTTAGGGACAAACGAGCTTTCGGCAAAAGCATCGAAGAGTTCGAGGTGCCGTCCAGACCTGCTTCAAAGGTAAGCTTCTACTTCTGGCACATTTGTCTAAAGCAGAGAGTCTGGAGAAAAACAACACTGATTTAAGAAAATAAAACTTGAAATACCCATCTTTGCTATGACTTTCCCGAGAATGCGGGCAGTTCACCAGTGAATTTCCGTAATAGTAGTGATAGTTCCCTCGCAGCTATCCAGAATTTTCTAAAGCAAAAAAAGAAAAAAAAAAGAAAAATCTATGTTAAGGTAATTGCCAACTTTCTGGAAACAAAATGTTCCCATTTTCATAAAAATTTCCACCATGCTTTTTATGGATATTTCTGTTCATTTTTATCGACGATATTTATTTCCATAACTGTTTTTATGTGGCTTTGCTCAGTCACAGCGACTGACGGCCGTTCACTCTGTATGCCTGCACCTTACGTCTATAGCTACTACGCATTAATCTTCTTCCTTAGACGAAGCCAATTCTGGATGCAGCGTATCCCCACGCTAGATTTCTTTGCACTATTCATAGAGTTGGGGTGTCAGAGGGCCTTATATTTGGATCACTTCTGAATTTTAAAAGTAATACAGTAGAGTAAAACGTAGACGTACTTTGAGAACATCATTGGTTCACGATTTGCAGTGAATTGAATACGATCTGTCAGACACACGCCGATTTGGTTCTCGACACTTATTGTTCTAGGAAACAGTTACTAGAACTTGTTCGACCCAGAAATATAATTAGATATGGCTCCAGCTACCCAGACTCATCTGAATTAGTTCAAAATTACTATAGGGAACGCTAATGCTATTACAAAATGTTTTAGCGGAGAAAAAGCTTCAAGTCGCTATTTGGCAGTGCTGGACATCCAGAAACCATGTTCAGGAAATTCCATTTCCGCTTATAGAAAAAGAAATTTCTGTGAGATCCCTTAGTAGTATAGGAAGGAAGCAGAAAAACTAATTCTGTGACAAATGTAGTTGTTTGGAGTAATTGATATACAGGGTGCGGCAAAAGTCTTTGGACAGGCATATTGGATCTTCAAAACATGAGAAAAATTTGGAAAAGCTGATGGTTGCTGTGTATTAGCGGCTCACCTGTTAACATAAATAACACTATTGATTCCAAAATTTCCTCCACTGGTAGCGACCCAGGCTTGTTAAAAAGTAGATGACACGTTGGCCCGGCGCGCACACTGGTGAACTGAAATTCATTTCGGGCCTTTTCCAATGTTTCGGATGTTTCCAAGCACAAAATTTCCCGAAGATTTTTCCGGGTTCTATAGTAGAAGCCATCTACTACCTCCCACAGGAGTTTGGAGTGTCCTCACAAATACAGGGTGGTCCAAAAATATGGAGACACGCCAAGCGATTCATATCTCACGTTAGGAAGCAAGTTGGCAGCTCAGTTTCCAATGCAGTATTTTTCACTCACTATTAAATAAAATCTACTATCACATCTCACGAATTCTCCTACCACCGGCGAGAAAAGATGTGAAGAATTCGAACTAGTCACTTACTGTGGCGCGCATGGGCCTTCCTCCCAGATAACTCCACACTTCTAGAAGCCCTTGCTCCGAGGATTAAGCAAGTTCATGATAGTAAAATCAATTTTTGTTTTTCAATGAACATCATAACGAGGAATTTGCACGAATGAATACTAAAAAGTGTAGTTACGAGAAAGCGGGCGTGACTTGTGCAAAAATGGGTAAAAATGTCTGTTAGGGTTGTTCCCGATTCTTTTTTCCGGTGGTTAGATAGGAAAGTGAAACTT
Organism: Ancylostoma ceylanicum; assembly: GCA_000688135.1. NCBI lineage: Eukaryota > Metazoa > Nematoda > Chromadorea > Rhabditida > Ancylostomatidae > Ancylostoma > Ancylostoma ceylanicum. The sequence goes on from JARK01001540.1 coordinate 179,180, forward strand.
ATTAGGCCTACAAGCTTCCATTCTTTAAATACTAGAGGGTGCTTCCCCCAAAATACGATTACTGATGGTGATTCCATCTGATAAGCACGTTCGAACCGTGTCGTGTCCCAGCGTATTCGCACCAAATCTTGGATCTCATGACCACGGTAAGTGGTCTTCCTCAATTACTTTGATGTTTTTCTGTTACCCAAGTCTTGTACTCTTAAATGTACCGGTCAGTGATCCCCTAGCAAAATTTTACGGATTGGCATTAGATGCGCGCCTAGACTACACAAAAATTTTATTAGGTGGTGGAAAAAAATCTTGACTAACAGCCTATCTGCTTCTAAAATTCGTAGTGCTAGGTACTGTTTTGGAAAAACCTGTGCGGACGAACAGATGAACAGCAAAAGAACGGATGCAAAATGCCGAAACTCGAGATAAGTCGAAAAACGCGCATCGCACAGTTGTCTCCATATTTTTGGACCACCCTGTAGATGGAGAAGTGGTGGGGGAGAAGTACCTCCACTACCTGCGCGCCAGAACCCATGTCTCACCTAGACTTTCCGGAGGCTGTGAACATCCGAGAGTAGGAACCTTCAGGAATAAAATTAATTTTTATACTCACAACTAGGTATTAAAGAGAAAATAACCACTGGTTTTTCCAGTTCCCTCTTCCGTGGGTTTTCAGCGAGCGTTTATGCTTGTCCAAGGACTTTTGCCGCACCCTGTATAGAAAACATTTCCAGGGCTATGTAGTTGATGGATTTGGGGCTTAACCTGGCGGTGAAAAAGGAAAAAAAAATGCTTTCCCCTTCTCATCAGCTACGTTTTTTCTTGGAGTTGTTTGAAATCGTGGATCCATGTCCATTATGTGTTCATCCTGCTTGATGAACGCGCTTTGACGAAGCGGTTTGAATGGTTTTGATGTTCCCCTATCCGCTGCAAACCTATCCACACATGGTTGAAAAAGTCCACAGCCTTCAACTTCCAGCAAGATAAAGGAAATTTTGGAAAATTGTTTTCTTCCAGCTTTTTTCCCAAACGCATTTTGCCGAAAGTTGTCAATTTTAATACCAAATGATTAGTAATAATTGTTTACAAAATAATAATAGAAACAAATAAAATTGAACTAATGCAGAGTATTTTTATGAAGTAATTACAAAAATTGCAATTATTCTTGCTTTTAGACAGCGGTGCGGGCGACACGTTCGGTGGACCATATCGACGCTTCGAAACAGAAACGAGACACCGTCCGGACATCTAGCACTGGCCTGGATTACGTCTAGCGGAGTACTCGTACGAACCGTCACAGGAACTCCCTGTGATGTCGGCACAACCGGGGGTTGATGTCCTCACCAGCTGACTGGAGGCACGGCCTCGGAAAGTCTACTGTCCGACTGAGTAGTGCACGGGAATCCATGCTTCAGAGCTATGATGCCGGATTAGGTTACGAGATTTTAAAAAAAATAAAATAAAAAGAATAAAAAAATCACCTAATGCTAAAAATTGCTTTCGTTCTTCGATGTGTGTATGTATTTGAGTATTTATGTATAAAGAGTTTTTCTCTTGCTGGAAATATTCCTCACGTCACATGTGCGATCCACGAATCCGTCAACAGCGCCGTCGAGCTCTCCGAGACGTCCACCAGGCGTTATCACACATGTTGTTTATCGCACAGCAGGCGCTTCCCGTCAGCCTGCCGCTTTGAACACTGTTCCACGCTAAACTCGAGTAATCCTTGCTCTCTTTCCTATGCGATTTCTCGTTCTTCGCATAATTTTCTGTGTTGAAGTGTGGTTTTATGTGTGTCAGTTGGCGTCCAAGGCAGTGAAATGACAGATTATGAGTCATGGGCGTCAACTTTTTCCTCAGAGTAGCTAGTAATCGCCGCTTGTTCACTGAGTAGCCCTCCCCCTACCCATTTCGGCTTCACCAAAGGGAGAACTCGTTGCTTCTACATAGAAATGGGATAATGATAATCATTGGGACGAGGTGTTAACCGAGAAAATTTATTCTTTTTACCAAGAACTTATCCAAAATTTTTTCTCGAAGCATCTGTTATTATTTTTTAAAATTCCCCAGAAAAAAAAAGGATAAAAAAGTAGTCGGCGTTGATCAATCCCGTCACGTGGGATGCGCCACGCATTCGACTTCATCTGAGCATCGTAGAGGCGTTGAATGCGTATGTGCCCTGTACAGTGACTTGCGGGGGGCATCCGATAAACCAAGTCTGTGCTTCATCCTCCCAGACTCCTCTGGCACCAATTTATCGACCCCGGAGGGATGGATGGCTCGGTTAGCCACAGGCGCGATCGAACCATCGACCTTGTGCGTGCGCAGCGAGCCTCTTACCACTGCGCCACCACGCGCCCACGGATCAATCCCAGTATCACAAGACTTGGCAAATCCAGAATGAGTCGAGTTTTTTTTTTCGTTCTTCACCGCAAAATAAGAGTTAATCGATGTCTTTTCTTCGGATTTGCCAGAGGAGTACCTGGAAATTATTGAAAACTTCTTCCATTTTTGACATTTTTTAAAGAAAATACGTGCACAGCAATAGAACTATTTGCTTTCGTGGGAGAAACCTAAGCCATTTCATTTCAATTCATAGCGAAATTCTATGCATACATAAGTCCTGAAATTTGCTTAAACGTGGAATGATTGAATATGCCACCTCACCAGTGCCTAATTTATCTTAGTTCCCCACGAAAAAGAGAGAATTTGCATAAATTCATGCTAGCCCCCCAAATGAACCCCAGAAAACATTGAATTACAGCCTGACCCCTGAGTTCGGGAAAAAAACCAAAGTGCCATCGATTTGAGGAATGTTTGCGGTTTTTTACCGTCTCGCCGCCAAAGTCTCGCTCCCACCTGAGTAGCGTGTTCACGCTTTTTCCAGCGGCTCCCTCAGATGTTTGGAGCTTACTCCTGCTAGCTGGGCAATCACTAACCTATCACTAATCCGGATGTTTTGCTGAATAACAGGCTGGATTTCGTATTGTCCGGTATGCCCAAACTTGACCTATTAGATTTCCGCTGCCAGAAAGGGGAGTGCACAAACTTAAGCTGCGATTTCGAAACGGGACGTATATGTTAGGAAGGCTTGTCCCAAACGATGTTACAGGTTATGCTTGAATTCTGCTAAATGGTTAATACAAGCTTAAAATTCCACGTCGATGATTTCCTACCGCAATGACATTCAATGCCTTCACTCGCAGTGGTGCAGCTGGATGGCCGAGTGGGTAGTGACGCAGACTCATAGGCAGAGACTCGAGGGTTTAAATCCCGTCTTCGTGTTTTATTTTGCAAACTTCCACTCCTAACCTTTAACGGAATTTGGAGCTATTCAAGAGGTAAATGGGCAGTAACTGCGAGCGCCTCTTTGGAAATAGTAGATAAGTGCTCTATACTGGGTATTAATGCGGTGTCGCTGGTAAGACAGGATATTCTAACATACGATATAACCTAATCGGTCACTTTCTCATTCTTTGTCCGCTTGAAATGTTCGACTGCTCACGCGTGGTTGCGCTTTTGATGGCCAAATTTGGTCAGGGTGATGTTACCAACACAACTCATCAGGAACGCAAGATGGCGGAGGCCTTTGAGAGGGTTCTACTCGGTGCGGCTTACTGTGACTTGACGGTAGAAGACATGGAGGATCTTGAAGAGGACAATGACGAGAAAATGGATGTGGACTGGGACATAGACTGTGAGAACATCGAAACTCGCAGTTCACCTTCAAACACCCCGCTCATCGAATTCGGTGGCAAGTCCACACCTACTGAACAGGTGTTTTGGAGTAATTTTCTTTTCAGAAGAATGACTAATTCCAAGAGGGCATCGAGCTAAGCCTTTACTAGGCGGAGTAGTATGCCTTATATGGAGAAAAAGTTCCAATAGCTTAAATAGTGTAAAGTAACTAATTATTTACCACCTGAACAGCCCCGAATTCCGTTAAAGGTTGGGAATGGAAGTTTGCAAAACAGAACTTGAAGACGGGATTCAAACCCTAGAGCCCCTGCCTATGACTCTGCGTCACTATCCACTCGGCCATCCAGCTGCACCACTGCGAGTGAAGGCATTGTATGTCAGTGCGGTAGGAAGTCATGGACGTGGAATTTTAAGCTTGTATTAACCATTTAGCAGAATTCAAGTATAATCTGTAACATCGTTTGGGACAAGCCTTCCTACCATATATGTCCCGCTTCGAAATCACAGCTTAAGTTCGTGCACTTCCCTTGTGAATAACAGGCTGGATTTCGTATTGTCCGGTATGCCCAAACTTGACCTATTAGATTTCCGCTGCCAGAAAATGCTACCAGAACTACCTTAAACCGACCTTTTAACTAAGCACCTACTTGAATTAGATTAATCTTGATGAAGATAGCCATCCCGGAATTGTTATAGTAGTGGTATAGTAGTAGAACATATTATAATAGTACAGTATGTAGTGCTAAGCTCAGGACTACGGCACAATCTACATAGAGGAAAAAATCAGGAGCTACCTACAAGCTGTTGGTGCACGCCACGTGAAGTATAGCTCCCTGACTTTCTCCCGCTCGAACGATATCGATTTTCACGGGTATTGATCGCGTGGTGCGCCGCGCAGCACCCACGCCAGCGCGCGGGCTCTTACCAATCAATAGCTATTATACTCGTTATCGCTGAGTACAATGTGCTCTAGCCCACGTAGGGCATAGTAGAACCCTTGTAACCAATGTTACCCAGAGTTGACGTGCTAACACCACACAGTTTTATCCAAGTTAGCAAGGGCGGCGTGAGCACGTTTACCCTGGGTAATCCCAGTGAAGCGTCCAGGCTCAAGACCTTTTTCTCAGACACAGGATAACTATCGTATTTCTTTCTCACTTTTAAATACAGTGCGTCGATGGCGGTGGCCTTTCCGCGGCCTCGAAAAGCACGCCGCGCGACCGCGCCGCTCGCGCAGGAATCCCCTACGGGACATCAAATTACGGGGTTTTCATGGTAGTCAGTTAGTTTTCTTATTAGTTACCATCAAATTTGATGAACAACTATCAAGAAAACCCAGATTCACCTCCGCGGCGGCAATCCCATCGGGAGCGGTGCGGTCGCGCCGCGTGCTTCTCAAGGCCGCGAAACGGTCACCGCCGTTGACGCCCAGTGCAAATAATCCTTGTAAGCTCACATTGAGGCACCATGGCCAGCAAAGTACGAACAGCTGATATAGTGATGTTTGAAATAGGGGGAGGGAGTGATTAAAAATTCTTATCGCTCTCATTATTTACACTTTTATCAGCTCGTTTCCGAAATGCGCTCTTTCCCCAACTCTCTTAAAGAGCGCACACTCGAATCTTCATTTCCTCTTCTACTGTACGAATGCTATAAATGCTTCACATTTTCCTTCTTACCTCTTCACTTTCCTCACTTAGCTGGAAGAAGTTGATTTCAGTTATATTAACTTTTTTTGTGGTTTAACTGTTCTTTATCTCCAAAGTGAACGAAAATCCTTGACCTTTCCTACTTATGTCCAGCTCGGGTAACCCATTAAGGTATCCATTAAAAGTGCACTTTGCGGTGAAAAACCACGCAAAACAAGGCAAAAAACGCCCATTCATCATGTCGCGGAAGGAACGTGCCATTGTACATTGTTGTTACAGTCGGTTGTTATCATACGTGTGTACATTGGTCCTCTATTTGAGCACAGGTTTGGGTGTTCTCACTTCCTTGTTCTTCTAATTTTTTTCTTGGAATTACAGGAGAAAAACCATTGCCTCATCGCTCTCTGGTTATTCTGTAGAACAAACGCAGCACCAAGAGCGTAATCCGTCGAGTTTGAACCTCACAAATTTCCCCTATTTGCTGACATTCTCCCCTCAACTGCTGCTAGAAGCAGGGAATTTTCAGCAGTAGTTGAGGGGAGGATAGCAGCACGTGGGGGATGGCCTCTAGCTTTGAATTCGATGTGTTACGCTGTTCGGGCTGTGTTCGTGCGGCAGAGTTTTGAGAGTAAGTTACCATTTGCTTTTTAATGTATTGCAAGCTAGCAGCTAGCAATATCGTTCAGACTTAAGCTGACACTACATCCCCCCCCCCCGAGAATGGGTGGCCAAATTTTTGAAACTACTTTACAGTACATATAAAAATCTTGTATTAGTTTATTTTTATTTGTTTATTTTTATTATTATTCTTCGAATATTGATTTTTTATTATTTATTATTCATATTAGTTTTTTTTTTAAATTTTATTTTCCGTCTGGGTGCCCAAAACGGCGGAGACCCCAATTTTTTCCCACGCCCTCCCCCGCCCCCCCCCC
>JARK01001540.1:185557-203856 GCA_000688135.1 Ancylostoma ceylanicum
CCCCAATTTTTTCCCCCCCCCCCCCCCCCCCCCCCCCCCCCGGCGTCCGCCACTGGTGCATTCCTATTTACTTTTCATTCTTGCCTATTTATCATCTGTTTACTTATTTAACACGTATATTGTTCTATTTATGTATTACTATATTTAGTATGAAAACGTTATTATATTATTTATCACTTTTTTCGGTTTTTTTTGGCAAAGACAATTTATATATTTTTTCCTTTTCGTTTCTCTCCCTTTGATTTCCTTTTGCATTTCCCAGACTCGTTTCCGTGATTCAATCTTGTTCCATTACTAAATGGCCTACAAACGCCGTCAGCAACAGACACACCCACCTGCACGCCCCTCCTGCAAATGGCAATTCTGCAGCGAATTTTCCCAGAAGATGTGGGAAACCGTGCTTTAATCACACTTGATTGGCCTACCCCTCTGTGCTTTCTCTCTTTCATCCTGCATTGCTTCCAATCATTTGATTTAATCTAACTTAACGAGCAAGATTTGCAGAAATTGCCACTTTTTTCCGATTTTGAGGTGACGCAGAAATAAATTTCGTACAAGGATCGGCCTTTGCGAAAAGAGGGGGACAGGACAGATGGAATTCCGTGGCACATATTTACCAATAGGTCAAAGCTAACTTGTCCTTAAGCTAATATATATTGGTGCATAATTCGTAGGGAACCCTTATTAAACTTCGAATTTTTGACATAAAACTTCGGAACAACCGAGAATGACATAAGATTAGCATGGGAAAACCGGAGGGTGCCTCAGAAATATTAATTTTATTCGAGTCCTTTAGAGGATGCGTCTGTGGCTTTGTCCGCAATTGCGGCTGCAACGAAGTGTCGACTGTTCAGCTGGTTCGATCGATGGGAGGACCCCGTATAATGCATTTGCAAGCAGATTTTACTAAGTAGCAGTAGGGATACATCAAATTTGAAGAAGTCACACCGTAAACATGTTTGGATTGACACAGGAATGTGTAGAAATTATGGTGTGTATATTTCGGGGTGGCGTGCGGGCGCAACGCCCGCCATGACGCGAGCTGGCGATCGATACTCAGCTGGTTGTCTGCTGGAGCGCTGCCAGCAGTACGCCACGCACTATGGCATGCTGTGCGATCACAAGCCACTACGAAATATACACACTGTAGATCGTATCGACTGATCGTCCGGTCAACACCACGCATCAGTCGTAATCGCAGACAAAATCGCAAACGCATTCTCTAAGCAATCCGACTGTACGCGAGATGTGCATGCTGTATTCTACAGTGTCCTAGCGTTTATCTAAAGAGTTCCAGACCCTTTCTGGTGGATCTCTAACTAATTCTACGGATGATTACCCAAATCCTCCTCGAAATTTCCCGATTTCTTTTCACCTGAGCACGGTACGATTCAACCTACCATCCACGTGGTCAAACTCACCGCAGAAGTGATACTCACGAGTTGCAATGTTTTGGCATCAATTTTTTTTTGAATAAGACCACAAATGAACCAAAAAAAATTAAGAAACCCAATCCTTGATTACTGGTAGCCAACCACTGAATAAGGAGGAAAAGAAAAGTTAACCCGAATAAAGTTGGGTAACAATCTTGGTCAGCTGCCAGAGCTAATTCAACCTACACGCCTCGTTCTACGCTCTCACGACAGCCACATTTCGGTCTCTGCTCAGTCCGTGAAAGAAAACGTCATTGTCAACAAGGCGGCGAGACCGCTCTGAGTTCAACAGCTTTTTGCCACGTAGCACCTCTTGTTCAGCCCTTCAGCCATTAACACGCGCCTTCCGGGATCTTTGACTCGGAAGAGTTAAATGTTAAGGCTCCCTAATCAAACCAAACCCTTACGTCCATTCCATTATTTTATTTTTTTCTTCCGTTTTTTTTTGAACAAAATTTCACGCCCTGAGTACTACCTACTTGTAAAGGACCCCATTGATAACGTAAACTGAATCCATAGAAATTTTCAGTTCAGTGCCAATCAATCATTTTTGCATCAAAGCCGCGCCGCACCGCCAACTGCGCGGCGCGGCAGACCGACTGGGCGCTCTGGTTGTTGGGTGTTACCGGTATTGATGTTTTGTTTGTGTTTGTTGATCGAGTAAACGCAAAATAAAAACAAAGGCAACGTAAAGCGAAACCAAAACACCAATAGCTGCAACTCCCGCGCTGCGCCTTATAAGTGATGCGGCGCGGCAGGCCCCACTACCGGTGTTCTGTGATGCAAAAATGATTGACGGAAATTGTGCGTGTGCAAGTAATTCACAAAAAGGCAAAAACAATCTAAGGAACCTATCCCAGGGATTCAAGTCAGAGTTGATATTTTGAAAGTCAAAAAGATGAGCAAAGAACACCATCACAAAGCCTTGGATATAGCCCTGAACATGGAGCTTCTGGACCTGAACTATCCCCTAATGCCTTGAACCGTGAATTCATCGCTTCCTTCTCCGAGTTTCACAGACAATGGCTATAGTCACCATTGTTTTTCATTGTGTTATCATGTCTTCTTGTGTGTCCAACTTTTGATTGCTAACGGGGCGTAGAAGCCTCTTATCGCCCCTTGTGCTGAACAAGAGACAAGGAAGCAATGAGGCATGGGCGATGTAGCAGAGAGTTCATAAGGTTCAAACTCCTCTTCTCTACAAAGCCAAATAGGAGGAACTATAACTAATAAAAACAGATTCGATAAAATTTCGAAATATTCTACACATTAACTCACTCCCCAAGCGGTGGCGGATGCAGAGGGGGGAAGCGCCCCTACCCTGAGAATGGGTCGCCGAATTTTTGAAATTACTTCACAGACTAAACAAAAACTTTGTATTAGTATTTTCTATTTTTTATAACATTAATAATTAATTGTTTTTGTAATTAATATTTTTATTAGTTGTATTTCCCGGTTCGGGTCACCGAAACGGCGGAGCCCCTATTTTTTCCCACGCTTCCCCTCCCGCCCACTTTCTGCGTCCGCCACTGTCCCCAAGAAAACGCGAAGTGCTGACAATCAATCCACCCACAATGCTCTCGAAATCCGAAAATGTTATTTCCAATGGTACTCAAATCAGAAGCCGTTTTACTCCACCGACTCAGAAATCAAGTCAGTAATTGCGATTAACTTACTTCTACAAACTCAAGTTCGATCCAACAGGCGATGATCGGCTCATGGACCGCTCTGCAGCCCTTTCCTAAGTCCAACTCTTGCACTGGAAGAATGTATGCCGACAGTTTGGTGGCCTGCCTTGGCTAGATTGATAAAACTTATTCTCCTCAATCTGAGTTGGAGGAATAATCCAAGAGATTTGTAAAACGCGCTAGAAACTCTAACGTATGTGCCCGTATTGGTCTACAAGCAAGGAACAATCTTTTCCTACGTTACCTTCCGGCCACGTTTAGTACAACCAGTGTTATGTAATAAAAAATGAAGGGCAAGGCTACGGAACTCCGCTTCATCCATCATACTCTTCCACACCAACCACCGCTTCTTCAAGCATTCTTTGTCTGAAACGCTTGGCTTACATCCTAATGGAATGGAAATTCAGTAGGAAGATGTGCTGATCCGAACATCGGCAATAAAAGTGCAGTTTTAGCCGAGTCACAACAATCGAAAGTCAACATCGGCTATCAAGTCCAACTGGGAATTGCTTCCGACAAATTTATCAACTCCATAATCCTAGAGTTTTAAGCGGCACGGATTCAATGACTTATTCCTCGTTGGCAGAGAAGTCTGGATTCCTGGTTTTTGTTTTGAGCACTAAAATTCACTCAGAGTTGAGATAGGCTGCTTAGAAAATGGTCACAATCCTGCATTACTTTACGAGCAGCCCAGTAAATATTTTTCCACAGCCAGCCGTTTCGGACATGTTTCCCAGAATTGACCGAGTTTGGCTACGCTGCTCCAGTAGTCCAAGACTAGGCTACGAATTCTTCCTATGCTTACTATGTTATTCCGTCATTTGCTCCTTGGCCTCTGTGTTTGAACTCTTCGGCGCCGCTTATGTTTTGGTTGGGATTGCAAACCAGGAACAAACATTAGAGCAAATAGATTAAAGTGTGGTCAGGGAGGAGTTCAGTGGGGGTTATTTCTAGCAAGGCGTAGGGTAGATACTACTGCTCTATGTACTTCATCAAACCCCTATTCCTTGCATATTTCTTTAGATCTTTGTTCATTTTGGTTCAATCGGTACCGATATTGCCACAGGAAATAAGTAGCCGACCCAAATAGACTTTTTTTCAGGAATCCTCGAGATTTGTAATATTATTCACTGGAACCTCGCTCCTCATAAGTGCTCCTTTTACTTCACAAAATCCTCATTCTTCCGCTCGCAAGGCTAATTTTTCTACTTTCTCCATGGTTATCTGATTTTCCCATTAAAAAATCCAAGACAGTTATTTTTTTTTCCAGAACTAAACATGCTGTCAAGGCACAGCCTATTCGCTATGCGATCCATCAGTCGCACTGGAGTCGCTGCTTCCACAACCCAACACCTCGAGAAGCCGTCAGCCATAAGAACTCCAAAAATTCCAGGAGAACGGGTAAGTGTTCAAGGGCAAGGGTTCATCAGGGCGTAGATGCATCATTGAGATTACCCAGGGTAAGCGTATTGACGCTCGTGTTAATGACGGGTAATCTTGTGTGGTGTTAACACGTTTACCCTGGGTAGTATCAGTGATGCATGCGGCCTCAGAAGAAATATGTATGTCGAAGACGATCTGTCTATTCAGACACCACTGGCCAAATACGGTGGCCGCCATACGGTAGTGGCATTGCCGGGAGACGGTATTGGCCCAGAGATGATGGAGCACATCCGTACTATATTTGCTCATAGTCATGTAAGTATAATAACTGATCTGGTTCATGCCCTAATTGGGTGTAACTGTCCAAAATCAATAAAAAAAAATAGTGCTTTAGGCCCCTGTCAACTTTGAAACAGTACAAGTTAGTTCTGACCTGGTCGAAGGCGACATGGAGGGAGCGATAATGGCGATTAAGAGGAATGGTGTTGCCATTAAGGTGAAATTCACTTGCATTTACCTTGAAAAGGACCATTTTAAAGATATTTTGTGTTCCAGGGTAATATCGAAACCAAGCATGACAATCCAGAGTTCAAATCCAGAAATGTGGAGCTACGTACGAGGCTGGATCTCTACGCCAATATTCTTCACTGTGTCACCATCCCTACCATACCAACAAGGCATAAGGTAGGCCAATTCCTTTGAATAGGCCCTTACATAGGCCCTGCACATTTTCTAACCTCTCTAACGTTTTCTCTTGCAGAACATTGACATTGTGCTCATTCGAGAGAACACCGAAGGCGAGTACTCCGGCCTGGAACACGAGACTCTTCCAGGAATTGTAGAGAGCATCAAGGTAGGTCAGAACTTTCCAGGATATCCATGTCCTACGACAAAGAGATCCTGCTCAAATCCAGATTGTCACCCGTCCCTGCATCGAACGAATCGCCCGCATGGCATTGGAGTACGCGGCGTTGAACAATAGAAAGAAGGTCACTGCTGTGCACAAGGCGAATATCCAGAAGCTAGGAGATGGACTCTTCCTGGAGGTGAGGGCCGCTGTCTTCTTAACAGTCTAATAAACTGAATCTAAAAAAGACAGGTGAATTCTAAGTAAAAAATCAAGGAGTAATTTTTCAGGTGGTGAGGGAAATGGCCAAGAAGGATTATCCTCAGATAGAATTCGAGTCCATGATCGTCGACAACGCATGCATGCAACTGGTGAGTCTTATGGTTCTGACTATATGATCTTCGATAGAAACCAACAAATACTCTTTTAACCCGTGCAACTTCTCAACCCTTCATTTACCCAACGAAGTTACCTAAAATCCAAGATCCAACTGAATATTCTACCCCAATTTCTGCATATTCAAGCCCAAAAACTGGATAACTGTGTATAAAAATGTAAAACTTCAAGTAGTAGCAAATGCCGACAACAGTTCTAACCCAGGGCCGAGGGCATCGTTGGAATTACCCATGATAAACATGTTAACGTACCCAAGTTTGAACTACGGTGCATGACATACAATCCGCGGGCATCAACTGGCCCTCAAAAACTAAGACTGACTCATTTCTCATATATTTTAACCTGAATATAAGCCACTTTACCAATAACCGTCTTTATTTGTCCCTAATCTTACTTGCGGCTTATCCTACCATTCAGAGGCTGCATGCATCAGTGAGATTACCCAGGGTAAAAATATTGACACCGCCCGAAGCCTGGATTTATCATCGAGATGACCCAGGGTAAATGTGTTGACACCGCCCTAAGCCTGGATGCATTGGTAAGATTACCCGGGGTAAACGTGTGGACACCGCCCGAAGCCTGTATGTATCATCGAGATTACCCAGGGTAAACGTGTTGACACCACCCGAAGCCTGGATGCATTGTTAAAATTACCCAGGGTAAACGTGTGGACACCGCCCGAAGTTTGGATGCATTGGTAAGATTACCCAGGGTAAACGCGTTGACACCGCCCGAAGCCTGGATGCATCACTGAGATTAACCAAGAAAAACGTATTGACGCTCGTGTTAACGATGAGTAAATCTGGGCGGTGGGCGTGTGGGTGTCAACAAGATTACCATGTGTAATATCACTAATGCATTCAGGATTAGAACTCCGGTTTACCTGTGTATGGGCCGGTCGATGCCTCATGCGGGTGTCATGAACCGGAGCTCTCCAAAATTACCCCTTACATGGTACCCATTTACATGTTTACCCATATGTGACGTTCTCTACACTCTGCTGCTACCTGTGGCTAACAATTCCCATGGGTATGAGATTACCCACCCTTCCTATTGATACATCTGGGCCCAGTTATTGCCCTATAACTCGATTCCGTGAGCAACTTTTTTTTTCATTACCAACTGCCTAGATAATAATTGACTGTCTAAAACTTCAGTGACCGCATGCATAGTTGAGATTACCCAAGGTGAACGCATTGAAACCACAGAAATGTACCCAACCTTAATACGGGCGTCAACACGTTTACCCAGGGCAGTCTCACTGATGCATCCAGACCCAGAAGTATCGTGTCTTCTACGTTGCTGTTTAAAAGAGAAGATGAAAGAAAGGAATTATTGCTAAGAGTGGAAATTTTCCTCAAATACCACAATTTCTGGATAATTGCGGAATTTCCTCAAGAAAACCATAACACCCGCTGTGAACTGACGTGGTATTTCCTTTTCAGGTATCCAAGCCACAACAATTCGACGTCATGGTCATGCCAAACCTCTACGGAAACATCATCTCAAACATTGCATGCGGCTTAGTTGGTGGACCTGGCCTGGTATCCGGAATGAACATAGGCGAGAAGTATGCAGTATTTGAAACGGTACGTCTACGGGACACCCTGGTGAAGCGGGCCAACGCACGCGCTGTGTCAATCGCGAGGTGGGGGTGTGTATCATAGTGAGGGAAAATGGGGCGTGGCTTGGCGACTCTGATTGGCGCACTGGAGGCGCCTATCACGTCCATCTGTTTGAACACGAACGACATCAATCCGATATTACATAGTCTATTTGTGCTTAGCGCCGTACAGGTCAACCGGGTGGGCGTGACGGCTGCCTCAATGTGCCAATCAGAACCGCCTGGTAACGCCCTTTTCTCCCTCACGATGATACACATCCTACTCTGACTGTCTGCGCGTCCACAAAATTCACTTATACCATGATAATTTAGCCTGGTATTGCAGGGTACACGAAATACAGGAACATCACTAGCCGGTAAAGATCTCGCCAACCCAACAGCATTCATAAGAGCCAGCATTGACATGCTCAGGTACTACTTATTGCCTAACATCGTGCGCTTACTTCTGGGACAAAAGGCTGCCTACAGCACGCTATACCAGCTTTCTTGCAGGTATCTCAACTGCCATCACCACGCCAACATGATCTCCGACGCGTTGTGGAAGGCGTTGGTCGACCAAAGGGCCCATACAAGAGATATTGGAGGCACTCACAAAGTGAGAATCAGGGATTATCCTACAAGAGATCCATTAATTACGGTAATTTCAGGCCTCTGAAGTGATACAAATAACGCTAGAAAATATCGACAGTATGATCAGCATGATACGGTAGAGGGCCGCCTCATTCGACAGCGATTCGACCTTGATGTATATTCTAAGGGTAATAATGACCTTCGAGTCCGTGAACAGTGCCAAGAGAGCTGATAAGAAGAAACTCTCATTATAACGTGTAAATAAATGACTTCAACCTACTATATGTTCAAAAATTTGAATTTCTAGGAAACGAAAACTGGTCCCCACTCCATCTGAAACATTACACTGATCCTTAGAATGTTTACACTCCTCAGATTTGGTTCAAATTATGGACACCAGTCACTTGGGAAGTTGAGGAGTACGTACTCCTTGGCTCTTTTTCAGGATTGTGAGTTGGGGACCAGTTCTCGCCTACGTAATATACCGGCATCTTTAGTGAACGGTGAAAAAACTCAATATTATCATTTATCTCTGATACAAAGTAAAACAAAAATGTGGTAAATGTGGAGAAAAGTGAAACGGAAATGAGAACAATAAATGAGAAGAAGAAAATGATATAAAGCCACTATCAGTAAATTTCAAGGTAATCACCGCCCATTGCACTGGATTTGATTACTGAAGGTATAGGTATGATCTAAACTACAGTCGCTCTCGATCATCATTGCATCACATAGCACCTCTGTTAAGCCGCGCCGCATCACTTACGCATGCGGCGCGGCTCAGCAGACGGGCGGTGCTGTGTGATGCAAGGATAACTGAAAGCGACTGTCTATTCTTGTGTATATAAGATGGCAACGATTAATCTGAAATGATTCTGAGATACTTGCAAGAAAAGCCGTAATTAGAGGTGTGTTGTGTGCAGTGTGCAGTGTGCACCAGATACATCGATCGCTGACATTATTTGACGTCTAAGGTTACGGTTGCACCAATGTGACTGGTGGATACCTATCATTTTGATGGAGCTTGAAGAGATGGAAGTACTGGTCAGATCAGATCTATCCACTAGGTTCATGCTCAAAATTTATGCAGTCAGATAGATTACCTCTCCTGGCGAATTTTTCACTGATATTCTTCACGGGGTCAAAGAAAGACGATGAGATGCATGGATAAATCGATCCAGAATGGAAGACTACTGACAGAGCTACAGTTTACCTAAAAAATCCTTGCCTCACGTTGCACCTCCCGTCTGCTGAGCCATGTCGCACCACAGATGATAATGCTTAGGTGACGTGGCACGGATCAGCAGACGTGCGGTGCTGCGTTAGGTAAGGATTTTCCGGAGCGACTGTATGTAAAAAGCAAGTTTAAATAGAATTCAGCAAAGGAAAAGCACACAGACAAGAAAGCAGAGCTGAGCCGAACTTCCATCTTCGTAATAGAGAATCAACTATTGAGTATCATGTAAATGCATATATACAGAATGGAAGGAATCATCAAGGAAAGAGCGAATTGAATGCACGAAATGACTACACACATGCACCCGAACCATAGTAGAATACATGAAACCTTGATTATTTCTCTCCTTGCATGTACTGCTCAGACTTGATTATGCTTTGCCTCTTCTCTTCCTCCACTAATTTGACCGTCTCTTGCTGGTCAGTCCACATGTCCACGTCGTCATCTTTAACTATGGTGCAGAATGACTTCAGTATATCCTGGAAGAAGTGTAAAAAATCTGCACCAGATGTAGTCAGCGAATTTTAGTGCATAGATGAATAAAAAGAAGAACCTTGGGTTCGCAGATAAGAAGCGCTCGAGGTCCCCAGTCGTAGGTGAACGTTTGAGTTTCAAAACGATCAGACGACTTAGCAAACGAGATGTACCCTAAACATTTTAATACCATCGTAAATAGAAAGACTGTCACAAAATGTGTTTGGGGCAAAAATCAGGGCTAAATGAGGCATCAGTGAAGATATTATCGACTGGGTAGATGGTGTAGTATATGAAACCGCAGTTTGAGGTGTGGAACGTTGTATCTGAGAAGGGTGGTGCGACTCTTTGGTCAGTAAAATGAATAGATCAATCGCAAAAAAAACGTTCACACCGCCTTCTCAAGGTATAATGCTCCACTTTTCAGGATCTCGAGTTTTTACTGCGGTCGAGCATATGAATTTCATATCCAGTGGTTGATGTCTGCCCTGTGGAAGATATTCTCCTAGATGGTGTTGAGGTGTAGGTCAGGATAGGAGACAAATATACAGACAGATGCGGACTTAACAAGAAGAGGACAACAAAACTACTCATTGGGGATGTACCCGACTCTGGCTAAAAGGGCTACAGCCCGTGAACGGTGGTTCAGATTTTGATTTGTAAGGTTTATTCAAACTTATATAACAAGGGCAGGGGACGAGAACCGTTTTTTGTGCTGTTCAGAGAAGAGCCTTTCTCAAACTCGTCCCACTCTTTTATAAATGCCCAATGTTAGGTAATACATACATCAATGATAAGGTGAGGTCGCTTGGATCGCGACAAGGGTAGTGCAATTAGAAGAAAGCATAGAATTTATATAATAATAAAGACTTGCCTTCGTGAATGAACTCAGCAGTGTGTGACGGAGATATAAGCTTCCTAATATCACCAAAAACCGGATCAGGTGTGTCGTAGCTGACACCTAGACCATTCTGCAAAAGACCACTACCTTGAAAGAAGATGAATTTTAGAATGGAAGAGTAAACAGACCAAGAAATTCTGCAGCACTGCCTCTGTTACACAATCCACGTTCGACTTCTTGCTCTTCGATACAAAAATGAACATGAGAATGGCAGAAAGCAGTCCTCTTTTTGCTTGTGCCTGGAAGAACACGCATTTTCTTGGAATACAAACTCTACGGCAACGATAACAAACCATGGTATCTTCGGGATAGTCTCCTTCGATGCGCTGCGTGCGAACAATATGTGACTGATTATTCCGATGTATAACCTATAATTATATAACTGTAACTCTTATTTTAAAAGAAGAACTTCACAGATCACTTCGACCAAATTATCGTTCTCACCTTGCATCCAAATGATCGTTCGAGAACGCCACTCGCCTCTCTAAGGACATGAAAATATTCCCTCCTGGAGAGGAAATGCATCTTCTGAGCCAAGGCATCTTTCAGAGCTCCATCTTTCTCCTGAAAGGATTGTTTCATAGTTGTAATATTCAGGTACACCTGATTCCGAATCAAAAATCTCCATTTGCAGACGCCAAAAAAAACCTACGTTTGTTGAAGCATGAAGAAGATGGCGAGCGAGATGGCGAACCTTCAATGCTCTGCTTGATTGACTTACCTGAGAAGAAACCTAAAAATGAATAGAAAAGTAGCAGAAAAAGCGGATGATTGTTTAAAAAAATCTACTATAATACAGTAACAGCCCATCCTGCAGCTGCCTACTTGTTTCCGTATTCGTTTTCTATCAATATTACCGTTTGTCAGAAGAATATCGTTAATATTTGATGCAAACCATCGTATGCAGTAAAATGGAGTGTAGATTATGATGAGGGGAACCTATGAGGCTCATGTTTCCGTGATTGACCCCTCTTGTGAATGGCCCAATCACAAAAACATGACCCGTCTCATTTCGCCTCGTCATGACAAATACCCATAAAAATGGCCTCCAAAGTCCCTACAACAGCTGCTTCGATGTTCTTTCATCACGTTCCGAATTCAAGTAGTGTTTAACACTCCAGAGCTTTCATCTAGAGTACTTTTCGGGATATAAAGGACACTTCAACGGTTCGTACCCAATTGCTGCGCAGCAACTTGGGATCGATCGAGAATGCGGATATGCGGATGCGCAGACAACTAGAGCAGGCGCAAACAGTGCGGCGCGTGCCAACGGGTCCAGACAACTGATCTACTTCACAATAGACCAACCACTATTTGAGAAAGCCAATGAACACAACGGTTATCGATGACATTGGAGAAATTAATCGCAAGGCTTAGGAACGTCTTGAGCCCTTTTGATGAGTGAAACGCCTGTCAATTTTTTTCACTTCCTTTCTCAGAGCTTGAACTGTTATCCCTCACCTATTATTACAGCTTGTTGAGTGAAGGGTTAACTCAACGATGAGCAGAACCTGGGCTAAGATTAACAGCCCACTGAGAAGCCTGCACCACTTCGCCCTGATGAGTTGTCTCTTCTTGCATAATACAAAGAATCAGGCCATAGGACACATCAGGTTTGGCCTCGAGGCGCTTGTAAACACAGCTCTAGGTGTACCTTAATCCCTCTCTTCTTAGTTTGGAATAGAAAGTCACCTGAATAGGTTGAGTGGAGGTCCCCTCCTCCACATCCATGTCATCGTTAGCTTCAATCGGAGAAACCCTTTGAGAAGCCCTCTGAGAGATTCCGGATTTCTGAGTACTCTGTTTCTGCGACTTCCGTGTCCTTTGTGAGCCTCTGGAAGGGCGGACTCTATCATCCTCGTCCGAGGAAGACATCTGGAATTATGTGGCTTAATTACAGAACCAGAAAGTAAAAATATAACAGCAGTAGTCTGAAAAAGCACAATGCATTCACGAAAAAAATAGAGAGAATTCAAATGTTGCTCGTATTGTAGGGGAGGTCGCAAATGCGTACGCCTTCCCACGCCTAATTTTGACCACTTTTGAAAGCTTCAGGGTGCCTGGGGCTCTTCGTTTAACTTGTTATGTTGCGGGTAAGAGCAAGGCTCGCTGCTATCCGACTACGGGGATTTTCTGTTGAAGCTGCAAATGAGAAGAAACCTCCAAAAGTCACAATTCCGCCAGCAATCCAGGTCCGTTTGTCTTCTTGTACTGTTTCTTCTACGATTTTGACATTTTCTTTTTTCTTTCTATTTTTTCTTTGATCTTAATGCCGTGCCTGTGAGAAAATTTTAGATTTCCACGGCGTGCTAGGCTAGTTCACGAGTGTTTCCCACTTTAATGGTGTAACATAATGTTTTTTTTTGTGGTTAACCTACTTTAGATGCCCCTCACACCCCTCCTTAAAAAGATACATGGACCAAACTTTACGTGCAGCTTTTATTGTTCTCACGAAAGTATTTCGCTTCCTAAAGCTTCTCAGAAAGGATCTTAAAATAATACAGTCTGTTCCACTGCGGACCACGGTTGACAGAGCGGTGAGAAAGAACGCAGGAAACAGCGCAGAAAGCGGTGGGATGGCGAGAAAGTTGGGCAGTATGCACACATATTTGGCTATCATCGCATTTGAAACAATTTATATCATTACGTAAACCTGAAATCTGTACGTGAAACCCCCAAGCTTCCCGTTTCACGTACAGATTGCAGGTTTCAGCTTCTGCCTCATTAGCTCGCTGATTGGCTCTGCGTTCATCTTTTCATTTTTCTTCTCTCTTTTCCCTCGAACTAGTGTTCTTGCTGAAACATGCCACATCGTAACACAAACTGTTTACGGTTACGGTGAGATTGATGAAGGAATTCGACAAAAAGTACGAATTTCGGCTAGGAAACGTCATACAAAGTAACATTGATATCCGTGATTAGCGTGTGGCAAACCCCCACACTATGTAAGATTGGACGAGATTCCGAGAGTTATAGTTTCCATCGTTCGCCTACCTTATTCTTCTCAGCGTTTAATCCTCCCATTTGCCAGGTCCGTTGTGGTGGTTTTGAACACCCAAGAGCACGATCGCGGATTGTTAATGGCTCCAACAACTTTCACGTCTTTCCATATCACTTCCTTATGCCCTATACTTGTGTATATTTATCGTAACCCTGCAAAAATGGTATCACCGTACAAGACAGATGCGATTTACATCTTCAGCATATCAGCAAAGTTTTAAGAAAGTTTCTGTTGAAATTTTTGAGTATTCTGGACCTGAATAGGCAGTGACAGCATTCCTCGTGCGGTGGTTACTGGTACCACGAATCTAGTACTTTCTAATCAACAGCTTGACGTTCTTGTATTGGTTATTGTGGTGCCTTTCAGCGCGGACCAACCGACTTGCTACGTGCTTTGTCCGAAACAGTGGGTGTCGACACCACTGCACCTCATTTCGCCTTTATCGATGATCCCGCCATGATTCCTAGCACAGCAGCGACGAAGAGGAATTACTATATGGCTAAGGTCTCTTGAATTTGTGGCAACACATCTACCGATGTTATTAATTGCATCTATAGGAAATGGGAAAGAGAGCAGCTCGTCAGCTAGCCGAAGAATGGCCGACTCTTTTCGCCTTGGATCGAGATGAACCATACCTTCCTGCCTTCCGTCCACAAAAGCCTGCTGATCCGCTGAAGGTATCTACATGGGTTGCGAAAGAATGCATCGATTGCTGTACTGCTGAATATTCAATGTTCCTCATATTTAGGTTGCTCCAACAGAGGAGAATCTTCTTTCTATGATCGAAAAGAGAGAAGTGGAGGATGCGGTCATGCTGTATGAGCGGATGAGAGCAGAGAATGTCGAGGTGTCCGAAAAGACACAGGTTTGTTTTTCCAGTTCTTTCCACAGTGGTTTTTCCGTGGTCATAATTAGTTCTTGGTGGCTTTTCGACGTGCCTGATGAAATGCATTGTCATTTTTCCGAGTTGCGTCTAATAACCGTTATTATGTGAAGTTTAGATGAAACTCTTCCAACTAGTCACGTATTATAATGGAAAGAATGTGCCGTTTTGCGAGTGGGAGGAATGGCATGGAATGCGGGCTTTCGGCGAAAATGATCCAAACACGTGGACACAGGTTCGAATTTATTTTCTCATTCAGTCTGGCTTTATTTCTAGACTTATTACATATTTATGAGGTGAGCACTTCCAGGCAGGTCTTGCTGATCTTCTATATGAAGTGCTGCCGCACACACCTGAGACAACGTCTACAATGATAGCTGGTCTAGTCAAGTAAGTGCTAATAATTCCAAGACTTTACTTTGGAGATTTGCATGGGGCTCTGGAGTTCACTTGAATTGAAGATGATCTTTCGGTTACTACACGCCTTTGTTAGAAATGTTAGTTGTATAGAAAGTTTTGCATCAATGTTCCATGTACTTCTAAAAAAATATCACGTTTCCTCTTATTTCAATTATTTCTACAATTTGTACTAGTGACTATGCTACTCTTACTGCTACTTTTCTTCTCCCGAAGTAACATCTACGTAATTAGTTCTGTTTAAATTTCCTCGTTCCAGATTTGCTACTCCTGAAAGCATAACGAGGGCGCAGGAGCTGTTTAAGGCAAGCGTTCTACTGTTTTTGTTTTTGTAATAGACTCTTTGGATATATGGGTAATTGTCTATTGGGAGAACACTTCAGGAATTGTCGTCCACGAGCACTCCCTGCCAAGAGGCATATAACGCGTTAATATCAGTTTCAAGCTGGAAAGATGCGCAATCCGTAATCAAAGACATGGCAAAAAAGAAAGTGAAGCCAAGTGAGAGAACGTGGAATTCTTTGCTAAATGCGGCCGCAAAGGTTTGTATTCCAACAGGATTCTTGATCATTTGCTACATCGTTGAGGGTCTTTCCAGCTGGATAGCATATCTGAACGATTTCCTGCTTTCGAAAAGATTATCGGTGAGATGGTTGCTATAGGAGCGGTGCCATCTCTTGAGTCCTATCAAATAATCTTAAGTAGTATTTCGCATTCGTTGCCATCGAGCGATGCTAAAGATGCGGAGAAGAAGCGTGACTCTGTACTGGTGGGTTTTTTGTCCTCTGTTTTTTTTCATAAACTTCTTTACACATCATTATTTCCAAATAGTAAATTACTCATTGTTTATGTTTTAATTACTCATTGTTTTTTGAAATAAGGGGCCGTTGGTTTCAATTTTCAATATCTTACCCTATATCAATCTTTGTCCTTTAATGTTTATCATTCAAAAACAAATTTTTTTGTAGACAGTAGGAGTATCTTGGCTCTCTGAGATGTTGTCTGACTTGGAACAACGGTCTTCTCTCGATGTTCTGTCCTCGAAGGACCACTTGTTCTTCCTCGATGCTATGGGAGTTGTCCATCAGTGAGTATCTCCAGTTTTTTCTCCTTTGTTTCACTTCATTCCCATCACTTTCCCTTCGGATAAATAGGGAAGACGTTTTTGTTTTGTTAAAAATTGACTTCTCTGAGATTGCTGATGCCTCCTGGTCGCGTACTTATTACGGTTTTGCCCTTTTGTATGGTTGAGCTGTTAGTTCACAGTGGCATATTTGCAGAGCTGGAAACCTGGACATTGCTGAACGGTTGATAAAACTATACGAAGGCTCTACGAACCACGTGAAGATGCCCGCTTTGACATCGGAAGGAATGTGAGTTCCATGTTTAGCAATTTGTAGTATGCTTAGAGCACAGTTTAGAGTAGTTCACATAAAACATGCTTGCAGATTCTACAATAGACACCTTCTTCTGTTCCTGGAACGGACGACTTCTATGGAAGAAGTTGAGAAAAAGTACAAGGAGCTTGTCCCAAGACTTGTTGGTGTATCCAGGCAGCTTACCTTGGCCATGACGGATAAGTTGAAGGTGGGTTAAACACTGCTTAAGTGAGTTGTAACAAAATTTTGTTGGAAATAGTTTTTTACTATCCAAAGTTGCATAGGTAGAACGTCTGCGTTACGTAGTATGACCTCGAATATTACTAGTTTTTACTCAATGTCTCAACTTGCGATTAAATTGGCAAAGCGCTGTCAAAGTGGTGTGATTTCCGAAACATCACCCAGTGTACACCATACTGGTACCTTCAACCAGTGACCAGTTATTGGACTGTAGAACTATTAGTGATAGAATAGTTGATTATTGCGATTTTTTTAGCAATCTCCACGTTGGTCACTACTTGTTCGTTTGATTGAAGACGGCGTTTGCGCACGACAAATGGTCGACGTCCGCATTGGACAGATTTTCAGGGATCTCCTTATTGACACTCATTATCAGGTAAACGGGTGGTTATACTTGCTACCTGTCATGTTCTTGTAATTCTAGGCGGTGCTTACCTTTTTTCCTCCTGGCTACTCGTGCTCCGTTCATATTTCCGTTCTAGGCACTTTCTGTGGAACATCGCGAGGAATACGCGAACCTTATTCGTCGTTTGGTTGACATCTGGATTGAATTCAGTCGTTTTACGGAAGAGAGGCAGCGAAGAATGCAGTTGAAGTTGTCACCAAGCATGGTTGGTGATGTATTTTTGGCTCTCACAGTTTATTTTCCATAGGTGCATGCCTTTTTGTGTGTGATCTTGCTTGCAGATTGCTGAATGTGCGTTGCTTCTTAATCGAATAGGCGATTCCCAGAAGGCCTATGAGCTTCTAGAGATGCTGTTAGATCCTGAGACATCTGAAGGAGATGAGGCGACAGTACTGAATGCAGGTTGGTTTCCTCAGATGAACTCTTATCCATGAGAGAATGAACCACTTTGTTTGAGGATACCCGAGACATTCGGCAATGTTCGAGTTATTCGAGGATGCTCTTCGGGAACACGATCCGTACAAGTAATTTTAAGCTCTTCTAGACTGTGATAGTGGAGGAAACTATACCATCATTTTTCAGAGCAGCTACTTGCTTAGAAATCTTGAGCTCAAGCATGCCACGAAATAAGTTGGAGCCGCTAGTGCAGCGGATACAGGACAGGTGAGTATAAGCTCCACAAGCTGTTAGGCAGCTACGTTATTCCAGCGATCAATAATTACGTTTTTAAGGTGCCATTTATCTGCAGACCAAATTAGGATATTGAGTGGATTCGTTCGATTACGACCTCAATAGAACTCATGTACAGAGTGTGTAGTCCATAGAGTAGTTTTTGTTTGTTAAATTGCTTTGGATTCTAGGTTTAACAAGTTGTTTTGCGCTGCCTTGTTGATAATTGATTGTTATGCAACTCATGGAAGTTCCATTGTCTTATTATGATGTGTAAATGTCCTACAATGTAAGTCATACAATTTACCAGGATATGAATAAGTAAGTAAAGATTTCAGTGGCCATTGTTAACGCTGTAGTGCACGTGCATGAGCTAGAGTCAAGCATGACATACATAAGCTTTGTGTTTTATGTTACCCTATTGTGAAAGATAGCACATCGGATGTCCTCAAACAACTATAAGAACTCAAATGAAATCATCTTGTTGATGAGTTCCTTTTTTTCTAATTCCATAGTGCAATTGTTAGGACTTGCACGCACGTCTTGATGTCCACTTAAACGAGTATAAATTGGGTAAATTTGAGGAGTATTGATGCTTAGCCTGAGTAATCTCAATTGTAGATGCGGCTCCAGGGGTGAGCAGTTCGAATTCAACAGTAATCGCAGTAAAATTCTAAGTTTTTTTTTACAAAAGCTCAATCACAAATGTTGATAATGTAAATCAGTGGCGGATGCAGGCCCCCCCCCCCCC
>JARK01001540.1:213251-238582 GCA_000688135.1 Ancylostoma ceylanicum
GGGGTTATCGAATACGCTGAGCACGATAATGACAACCGCTTTGGGCCAAGTATTGATTTATCGATTTTATTGATTTTTCGTAATTTTTGCCCATGGGTCGGTGAGGACATTTCTACTGGGGTTATCGAATACGCTGAGTACGAGCATGACAACCGCTTTGCGCCAAGTATTGATTTATCGATTTTATTGATTTTTCGCAATTTTTGCCCAAGGGTCGGTGAGGACATGTCTATTGGGGTTATCGAATACGCTGAGCACGAATGTGTCAACTGTTTCGCGTCAATTATTGATTTATCGATTTTATTGATTTTTCGCAATTTTTGCCCAAGGGTCGGTGAGGACATTTCTACTGGGGTTATCGAATACGCTGAGTACGAGCATGACAACCGTTTTGCGCCACGTATTGATTTATCGATTTTATTGATTTTTCGCAATTTTTGCCCAAGGGTCGGTGAGGACATGTCTATTGGGGTTATCGAATACGCTGAGCACGAATGTGTCAATCATTTTGCACCAATCTGATTAATTTTTTATACTGGTTATTTTGTTTACGTGCGGGTGACGAAAGGCCTACCAAGGATACTTAACATAATGATCATCGAAATGTTCGTGGACAGTTCGAGTGATTGTATTAGTATCAATAACTATCCGCATCAGTGTGAAAAGCCGGGGGTAGAAAACTCCCGAGCGAAGCCGGGTATACCGTCTAGTAGTTGAATATCCGTGGATATTGCCTGCCTTCTCCTAACTATCCACTTGCTTCCACATTCCTTCCTCCTTCCACATCCTTCTCCTCAGTGAGTTTTCTTAATAAAAGAGACTATAATGAATCAGTAGAGCACGAAGAGTTGCTGCTAAGTATGGCTGTAAAAGTTACGTCTAAAACCCGTCGAAATGTCATTTAGGCTAAACGATCAACCAGCTTACGCAGGCTCGGTCACTTGCATAAACTCACATGGCATTCATGTGGCGGGACCTGCTAATAACCTTGGGCGCTCATTCGTACGCGACATCCCAGTTTTGTCGATTTCTCGCTAGTTTCGTACTATTTTACTACGGCGTATGAGTTTTACGTCCCTAGATTTCGGCAAAATATCAACCAGGAAGACAATACTGATAAAAATTTAGTATTTTAGTGTATTTGACCGCCAGTACTTGTCTAAATGCGCCTCAAAACGATCTTCGTCTATTTGCATCTTGTCGTATCAGAGTTCATTTTACTATTTGGGATATTTTTAAATCTCCCTTCTCAATCTTTCATTTTTGATGATGCAGTCTTCGCTTCTATTGTTTCCACTGCTTCTTGCACTGTTCGCAGCGCGTTCAAAGTTCTCACTGTCTTTGTATCTGTTTGAACAGTAAACATTCGTCTGCTTCTTGCGTTTCCATTTAATCGTCACTCTAGGGTAAAGTACTGGGTGCTTCTCGTCTATTCTGCTCTCATTGCACGGATGGCCACATTGTTCAAATCGCAGAACACGAAACTCATTGGAGGGCTCGTCGCTGCGTTAGGAGGAGCTACAGCTCTTTACACCTTTTCTCCTCAGGTACTTATGTAGGAACAATTTATACAGTAGATGTCGATGCAGGTGCATTTTTCGCGGTCTTGGAAAGTACGCGGGGGCGCTGTAACAGCCGCCGTTATGGCAGATAATGGGTTATGGTGATAGTTTTTGAAAATCAAATTTGATGTTAACTACCAACAAAACTAACGAACTATTCTATAGTTTGCTGTCGCGGCGAGAATTTCAGCGTGAGCGGCGCGGCGCGCCCCGTGCTTCCCAAGTCTGCGAAAAACGCACCTCCATCGACGTTCCCTGTATATATAATTTTCATTGTCATTGGTTTTTACACTAATTTGCACATGTATAGGCTAAATCGTTCTTCTGGTCCAACGGAGTGGATCCTGCTGTAGTACAAGAAATTGACGATGCATATAAAAAGCTTAATAGTCCCGAAGCAGCCAACTGCAGGTCATTGCTGAAAAAGGTACTAACGCCCATTTCTGCAACTGATTATCATTATTTACAATGTTTATTCAGCATCTCACTAAAGATGTTGTCGATAAGCTGAAGTATAAAAAGACAAAACTGGGAGCTACTCTGTACGATTGCATCCGTTCAGGTCAGTTGAACTTCTCAAACAGTGGCTTTTTTCTGTGTTTACGTATTTTACGAGGGTTTCTTTAGCGAATCACTAATCACTTTACTGCAAAACTGCTATGTGCTTCTTTTTGAACCGTCGCTGGTATTGTTATCTTTGAATGGACTTTTTTATGCAGCAGTCATACACCATGTGAGGAGTACCACACTGCATCGCCATCGATATGCTGACCACGATCTTGATACGTATCGATTAACGGTGGATCATATCGGGAGGGCGCGCGTTAGGGCTCAGCCAAAAAAAGGGGCGTGGCTGACAATGCCCCGCGGATACGCACGCTCTGCGTCGCCGCTAAGTGACAGCCGAGCGAGCTCATGCAGAGTGAAGTATACTTACAGACTTAATCCTTAAAATCTTGACAAATTTCCCATTGTTGTGCTGATCACGAAATCGGTGTCCATTTTGTCACATGATGTCACTTTCGCCTAGTTACAGGCGTAAATTTTCGAATTTTCTTTCTCGAACGAACCCTTTAGGTGAAAATTCTGTTCAAAACGCTCGGTAGCGTTGATTCATCGTTACTTGTAAGTAGAAGCGGTCGAAACGCGCAATAATCACACTCTTCTTCGTGACTCTGTGTAGCTGTCAGCAGAAGCACCAACGCCTGTACATCCTTAGGGCATCATAGACCACGCCCCTTTTCCGACTGAGCCCAAACGCTACGGCGCCTCATATCGTAGCTGCGATGCCCCGCCCAAAATCGATAAATATCGGAATTGATATCGCCTAGCGACTGCGATGAGAAGTGCTACACTCTACGTGGGGGTGTGGCGATACCTTTCCTTTACTCTGCTTGCTTGGTTTCAAGTTTATTTGGAAGTTTGAGCATTATTTTTGTCATTCTTAAAATATTTGGGATAATAGCTTTACTTTTTACAGTCAACTTCAAAAGTCCGTAGACAAGGACTGGACCGCGCGCTACCTTTTGGGCAGAGACATAGTTGGCTCTGCATGCTGGCTCTGGTTGTCTGCTTCTGCCAGCTGCAGAGAACTCGAGTGCCACGCAGCAGCAGACAATCAGAGCCAGCATGCGAAGCCCCCTATGTCTCTGCCCAAAAGGTCGCGCGCGGTCCCGCCCTTGTCTACGGACTTTTGGAGTTGACTGTATGTGTGCCGTAGTATTTTTTGGGGAAAAATTTTTATGATAAGTTAATTGCGACACAGCTGCAGTTATCTACAGTCGCTCTCAATGATCCTTGCATCACATAGCACAGCCTGTCTGCTGAGCCGCGCCGCAACACATATGACAATGCATAAGTGGCGCGGCGCGGCTTCGCAGACAGGCGGTGCTGTGTGATGCAAAGATGCGTGAGAGCGGCTGTATGTTGATATTTGTGGTTTGTAAACTTGAACTACCACCCACCCCCTCCTTAACCGCATATATGGATGTTTTTCTAGACTCTATTCAAGCAATATCGATAAATATGTATGAATTTAGTATTTTGGAGGATAATATAATGAAGGGAGTAGAAGGGTTTAAAGAACGCTGATCTCCAAATCCTTCTGGAGCAGGTTGTCCCATGCTGGACAAGTTCATGCGTTAAATAGTCGAGGCCTAACAGCCGGCTGATGTGGAGTCTAGGGCACCTCGTGATTAATAAGACAAAAGGCGAAGAATGTTGTTTTGGATGATTCGGAGTTGACAAAGTATTGACAGTCTGACTAATTTCAGTACTTACTTATTTGCAGGTGTGTACAACCTTGACGCAGGTGTAGGTGTCTACGCTCCAGATGCTGAGTCATACAAGGTGCATATAATCAAGACAGTGATGTTGTTGTTGGAAGTATTTCTGGATCCCAACTTCTCTTTTCCAGACATTTGCTCCCTTGTTCGACAAGATCATAGAGGAATACCACGGTTTTGGTCCTCATCAAAAGCAGCCTCCTGTTGACTTGGGAGAAGGCAAGACGCATGAATTTCCTCCACTTGATCCTAAGGGAAAATACATCAAATCGACTCGAATCCGTTGTGGGCGATCTTTGGCTGGATATCCTTTCAACCCTTGTTTGACACAGGTATGCACTTCATGTCGCGTCACAATGCTGGGGCAGTAGGAGCTTTTCCGAACCTCTTCTGGTATCTACTTTTGGGAAATTTGCTCTTAAAATTGATATTTTTATATTAGACATTTCAAGGATAACTACTTGGAAATGGAGGGCAAGCTTAAGAAGGCTTTCGACGCGTTTACTGACAAGGAACTGAAAGGCAAGTATTATCCCCTGGATGGAATGACGAAACAAACTCAGGACAAACTTATCGCTGATCACTTCCTATTCAAAGAAGGAGATCGACATCTTCAGGCAGCTAATGCGTGTAATTTTTGGCCTAAGGTGAATCATTCGTTTGCTTCCTCCTTACTTTTGCAATGTAGTTGGTTGTCAGCAAAGCTTTCCCATGTTTTAGGGACGTGGCATCTATCACAATAACGATAAAACATTCCTTATCTGGGTAAATGAAGAGGACCACATGCGTATCATTTCAATGCAAGAAGGCAGTGATGTTGGGCAAGTACTGGAGCGGCTAATTAAAGGAATTAGGGTGAGTTGAATTGTGCTGTATTATGGCTGTCCCTTGAAATGTTATAGAGCGAATCTGACGTTATTAAATACAAATGTGCATGATTTATGCTTCGTTTCTGGCCACACCCTGGGCTGGCATCAATTGTACCAGGTCCCGCTAATTGTTTTCTCATTGAACAAACATTAAAGCTTTGCAGCACTAAGTACAGTTCGTCTTACCATATTACCATACTATAGCTTTGCTAGGCAACATTACGCGCACTCAGACTAGTGCATTTAAATTCTACAATACACGTTCTATGTTAAGGGCATAGAGAAAGTAGTACCCTTCTCTCGTGATGAACGTCTCGGTTGGCTGACATTCTGTCCGACCAATTTGGGATCAACAGTCCGCGCTTCTGTCCACATTAAACTGCCGAAACTCACGGCTAGGAAGAAGGAGTTTGAGGTATGGACCTATTTTATCCGACATGCTTTGACCTCCGATCCATTCGAAATATCAACAATATCGGAGTCTCGTTTAGGAAATGTGTGACAAACTAAACTTGCAAGTACGCGGAATCCATGGAGAACACTCAGAATCAAAGGGAGGAGTCTATGATATTTCAAATAAGGTAAGGATGAAAAAAAAAACCTTCGAATTTGTAAAAAGGTGACATGGATTCATAATTATAGGCTCGTCTTGGTCTTTCTGAGTATCAAGCAGTGAAACAGATGTACGATGGAGTTAAAGCGTTGATTGCAGCTGAAGAGAAACTATAGACTAGTCATAATTATTCAACTTGTTAATTTAGATAGAGAATTTAGAGTTTATAGAATGAAATGAAGCATTTGCCTTTGTATTTAACTCGCTACTGTCCGATGAAGTTCTGCTCAATGAGCTTTTTTTTCCCTAGAAAAAGGAGGCGTTTTCCCTCTGAGATCGGTGTACTGCGAAAATCGATACGATTACACCATTTTGTAACCAGCACAGTAAACAGCATGTTTATTTAAACACACATAACAATTTATTTCTTGTCTTTGTCTTTTTTCTCGGCCGGTTTCTTTACGAAGTTTCTTATGTAGGCTCTGTTGAATTGCTCAAGGAAGATGAATGTTAGCACAGTGTGTGGACCAAGTCTCATATAATACGGGGTGAATCCTTTCCAAAATGCAAAGATTCCTTCTTTCCTTAGTAGCTGAAATAAATTGCTTAGTAGAAAAGTTCACATTTGATATATAATAGATGGTTAAATTCTGAATAGAAGCCATTTCTTAACACTTCACCTTCACAACAATGTCCGTCAGTCCTGAGTATTCAGGAACACCATCAATAACTTTCATCGCTTGGATTCTGAAAAAATTGTCCTACTATTTACCATCGTTTGATGCTGAAAGTGGTGAAGAGTAGCTTTCTGAGGAAAACTGACTAAAGTTTCAAGGATTTCTGTTGATAATGTCTATAAAATTGAAGAACTCAATTTGAAGTACAGTCAACCCTAAACGGGCGTAGATGAGGCGCGGCGTTCTTGGGTAGAGACACAGAGGCTCTTCATGCTGGCTCTGGTGTCTCTGGCCAAGAACGCCGTGCCGCGGTCTCACAGCTTGTCTGCGGCCGTTTGGAGTTCACTGTATTACCTATAGATAGCAGCATAAATTTTGAATTTTTTAAAAAATTTTTTCTTGGAAATAACTCGCATGTAGAGAGGTATAATGAGGAACGGCGAAAGGATGTGAAACAGAATACCTTGTCTTTATGATATCCACAGGCATAGACGCTATAGTAGTTGCTAGACCCGAAATCATTGAAGCTAGAAAATGGCAAAAAATACCTGCAATTGAAAGCTCCAAATTATTAGGACAGGAAAAACACAACGTGACCTCATAGTTACCGTCTTTGACCTTCTTTGTTCCCAGGATCAATTCCTTGGCATGGGAGTATGTCGCCAGTTGCGCTGCATTTACTACCATAGCACGAATAACTGTCGGCGAGCAACCCTAAAACTGTGATGAGTAACAGGAATAGGAAAGCAAGGATAGACCCTCTGCACAGAAGACATCGAAAATACACTGAATACGTTGAGGTAAATAAATTGCCTCAAAACTCATTCTCCTCTGAGAAGAGAGAAGAGAATGAAAAAATCATTCTATTCTCCTTTCTCAGAGGGAAACTAGTGGTGTACAGCCGAATCTCTTCGGTCTCCATGAAATCTTCAAAAGTGGTAAGCTAATATCTCACACTCCCCTACCTACAGTGGGCGTCGATGGTGGTGGCCTTTCCGCGGCCTCGAAAAGCACGCGGCGGGACCGCGTCGCTGACGATGGAATCTTCGCCGCTGTGGCGGGTTTTCTTGATAGTTGTCCATCACATCTGACGTCAACTAATAAGAAAACTAAGTGACTATCAAGAAAACCCCATAGTTTGTTGTCTCGGAGAGGAATCCTGCTCGAGCGGCACGGTCGCGCCACTTGCTTTTCGAGGCCGCGGAAAGGCCACAGCCGCCGACGTCCGCTGTATATATGGATTGTGCCTCTACCGTTTTATTGGCGCGTTTAGAGTAGATGTCGCTATACGTACCCGAAACCATGTGAAAATGCCTTCCTCTTTGGCTATGCGAAACAGAGCCTCAATGACATTTTTGTAATTTCGACGCTGTTCCGGTGGCAAATGACCGTCTCCTTAAAAGGAAGAGATCAATCCAAGGTATGAGTGTAATCAGCATAATAAATGTTGAACCGGTTCAACTCACCAGTCATACGGATCAGGGCTAAATCGGCCGGAGTGCCTACCAGTGCTCCGCAAGCTCCTGCACCTATGCCTAAAGTTGCTTTTTCTATGAAGGATAACGGCTTGTCTTTCCTGAACAGATCGGCATTGACTTATACAATCTGTCATTTTGTCTGTTTGTTCACAGACTACCGAACAAAAAATAGAAAAATCACTTGGTAAAGCTTTCAAGCATCCATGTATATATTCCAAGCCTTGTTGTGGTGTATGTTGCCTGCCTAAGTAGACCTGCACTCAATCCATTGTAGAGGGCAAAAAATCCTTCATTTCGAATGACATGGAACAGCGCATGGAAACTTGTTTTAAACTGTTTTTGACCTTAACATATGATCTTATTCGTTTGTGACGTAACGCTTCACTCGAACCTGGTCAACTAACCGCTTTTTCCTGAAAGCTGCATTCGATTCTTGACAAGATCGAGGGGCTGGACTATAGCTGCTGCTGTCATCCTTAATTTTGATCCAAGTCAGTCGTATGGAGCACAGTATTTTAGGTTGTGTTGCACCTCAGGCCTGGAGATTTTTAAGCCAGGGTATGGCCAGCCGGCGCTGATCACAGTGGTATGATTCCATACAAAAATGTCGGAAGACCCGTTTATGAGCCACTTCTTTCGTGAAGTGTTCAAGGTGCCCATTGAGATGGCTGCCGCGAGTCTATGCAGCTAGGGACAGCCATAGGTGGCACCTGGCGCTTATTTGCGATTTATCCATGGAAGAAAGGGCTCAAATCAGTTGGAAGAAAGGGCTCAAATCAGTTATTTAGCATCTTTGTAAGGAATCATGCAAAGCAGTATCAATAGCATCGCCTGGCGATTCCTGCATCAGCATCAGCATAGCGGAGCGATGCAAAAATCTGAAGTCGGTTCTGGTGTGAGACGCAGCCTTCAGCTAATCCTCAAATTTCAATGTATTCTTTTTTTTCAATTTCCTCAGCCTCATTCCACTTCATCTGAGCTTAGCATGAGTAGAAAATATATCGAAATGCAGGAGCATCAGAAAGAACAACTCCGGCTCGACAAATTTCCGAAGGGACCGCAGCAGAAGACCGAGGGAACCGACCAGTGGTCTGCAGTCCTTCCAGATAGCTGCGGCAGTCCTTCTGCATGGCTCCAGGGCGTACTCGCTTGTTTATCATCAAGTACCTCACACCCTGCACCGGAAGACCTGCATGTGGAGCAATCACACTCCAAAGCTGCATTTATAGTTCATCGGGAGCCGATCCGATCGTATAACAAAAAATAGATATCGATCCTTATCTGACGAGAGTCGATACGTATCTTTTAATATCCGTCCGGATCGGACTCCGATGAAATATAACTACAGCTTGAAATCGTGAGCTCGATCGTGGTCACCGCTTTCCGGCCGTGACACATATAGGGGACTTATTTCATGCCTCAGGCTTGAAGACGCGCCTTTTTGTTAGCTACAGCAAAACAGAGGTCCGTCTATAAGAGTATCCCTAGACTTCGCCAGTTCGAAATGAATCAAAATGAACCAGCGATAGAAGAGATAAGGAACGTAGAAATGATACGTATCGATTGCCACGTGGATCGCCTGAAACGCTGCCAAACGGAGCTCATCGCCGCTACTCTCGAGGATGTGCTCAGAATGTAGTGGCGATGTGAGTGATGGCGATAATGGAAAGGATGCCTATCGATTGCCACGCCCCCTTGATTATCATCCCTCTTTCGTCTGGGGTTTCCTCATTCACTTTATCCATGTGGCGGCCAAAGGCGGTCCCACTACAGCCGGCGCTCGTAGCGATCGCCACGACCGCCAGCGAAGTCTGGGATACTCTAAGACGGGTATCGCAACTTTCACACCCTTTTCTACAGTCTGCTGCGATCATTCCGGTTATTTGCTGCACTCCTCCCGCATCATTTACCACACAAATCCATTCTGCAGCGGTCCTTCCGCGCAAATTCAGCAGGAGGCGGTCTTTCCGCTTTTCGTTATCTCTGCGTCTCTCTGTTCTTAATCACATAATCAAGATATCTTTCTCTCCAGTCCCTCCCAAGGGATTTACAATGAAAAGCTGGTAGAATGGCTAGTCCTAGCAGTTCCCTGAGGAAGAGTAGCAAAAATGGAAAGTGTGAACAATTGCACTACCCATCTGGGAATTTTCATAAGAAATGAGCAGGGTTCGTGAACTTACTCGGGAAGGTTGTAAACTACCCTCCCTTCTGAAGTGGCTCTTCCCAGTCAGCACAGAAACGTGCTACTTCTAGTCGCACTCTGGATGGACGACAAGCTTCGAACCTTCCCAGGAACGTTCACGAATGCGAGTACAGCTGATTTAGCTAAGATTCTAGCTTTCCCACTGAAACTTTCACAAAATCAAACTCACCCGGCTGATCCACCTAGTACAAACTTCGCCGCTTTTGGAATACTCTTGTCAGTCGCCATTTACTGAAATGTCAAAGTTAACGCCGAGATACTGGCATGGGATAGGAAAAGGACATTGAAACCAATTGTAGGAGCAGAGGCAGAGGCAAAACCGATCTAGAGAGGTAACAGTCGTGAAAATAATCGATTATCCCACTTGTAAGCCCATATCGATCGGGGGGCGAAAATGATATGCAGCCTTCACATGTCATAACATGAACGTTTCATGTTAACATGTTTATGCAGGTAGCTGTGTTAACACGTCCACAGCATGTCCTGCCACCATCCTGCGAGCATTTGGGGCCATTTATACTAGATGCGTGCGTCAGTCGCGCGTCATACGCACGCACTCATCTACTGTGTATCTTCTGTAAAGACTTATGAAAACGTCATGCAAACCAAGAAAGAGAATGCTACGCGGCTGCCATGACTAGCGATGGCGCAATAGCTTGCGTCTCACCTGCGTTTGGGCTGCGTCAGGCCTGCGACTGGGACATTCCTTCATCAGATAGTCGCACGCACGATGTACGCACGCTTCTAATTTACATAAATTACCCTCATTTCAGACCCCTGTGAAACTAGAATCAGCAAACTTATATCGAACCCCTGAGTGCAGACTATGTGACCCTGCCGTGCGACGTTGTATTGTTTATAGTGAAATGTCAAAACAAACTTGTCACTATGCTGTGAGATTACTGCAAAAGGATTACACAACATTGTACCTTTGCAATTTATCACTCACCTGTCTATTCTAGGTCTTTCTACGCCTTCTTTCCCGCTTTTTAGATTTTCATTAACCCTCAGAAATTTCAATCGAATGTGGATATATCCATACAGTTGCCCGTTTCAAGCTGTGAAGGCACTGTGAGCCGAAAGTAGGCCAAATTAACGTGCATAGTCCAGCTCACTTTCTTGTGGATTTGTCGGATTGGTCATAGTAGGAACAAGTCATCATGTACCTATGTTATGAACACACACTTGGTAGCCCCCCCCCCCTCACTAACTCATCCATTTCACCTGGAACTGCATGCATCATTTGAGACAACCCAATCCAAGGTAAAGGTGTGAACGCCACACAAATTTACCCATCGCTAGCACGAACGTCAATGCGCTTGCCCTGGGTAAGCTCAACGATGCATCCACGCTCTGGGTAAATGGCTGTTTGCTATGAGTATGCCTAGACATAAGTCACACTGGTCCCGCAGGAGCTGAGCACCGTTACGCAGCTGCGCTGTACTTCTCGATTTTCCTTCACTGCGGCCAGATGATATCGAATTTGATACGTATCGATTGTGGGCGGCGCTTTACTGGCGCTGTTGCCGCTGTCGTCGGCAAGCAATCGATACACACTAAAACAAGTGCCGCCACGAAAGCGACCGAAAGCGCCATACTGCCAGAGGAGCTGTAGCAATAGAAAGCACAAGTACAACAAGGGTCTTGCCGCGCTGGGACCAGACGCGTCGCGTGTCGATGAATCTGCTTGGACGGCGTGGAGTACGCTTGTTTGGAGTAAACCTACAGCCCATAACAGAAAGAGGAAACAGTCACAGAATCCATCTATTTCTCTGAGAAGGACTGTAGATTGTTTCTGGATTTGCATAATATGAAAAATACCTCGCAAACGTTCTTTTTTTAAATCAAAACTTCTCACATTATATGCCCGATATGACGGAACTCCGGTATAAAAGTGCTCTACCAATTCTACAACTGCTGCCTTCATAGTAGAGACTAATAATTAAAGCTGATCTGGAGCCGTATCCACTATATTTGACCATGGGAGGAAAAACATAGCGGGTATATATCCATTCCTATTCGTTTTTATCCACGCAGATTAATCGTTTCCGTCTTGTTATTGCTTTTTTCATCACATTCATAAGTAGTTTGAGGTTTGTTTTGTTTTGTTTTCCAATTTATGTGAGGTATATTTGTGTACATGTTGCGCCTACAACTCTGACAACTCTCTATCTTTGACGGCTCAGCCTGAATGGATGTCGATCAATGTCTTACAATCTCCTTTCTCTTACTGTCTCGTAAGCGACGAAATAAACTTTTATTGATTGTAAAGGTGATGACAATAGTGATAATGGTGATGAATCACTTAGTTTCCTCGGCGAAAAGAAAAACCTAAATGAGCAAGAATCTCTAGTAAACGTGAGTTTTAGAAATTTACGCTTTTTGGAAACAATTATTTTTACCCTGTAGTTGCTGTTGCCAAGTGCTATCATTCACGGATGATCTCGAAACTGTTCGTCCTTGATTTGTTATGACAGATTCGCTCATATGGACTATGACTCAGCGACGTCCTTGAAGAAGATCATTAATTGCACGTAAGATAAGAGTAAGGTTACGAAATGCTACTCTTAGCGATTTTGCCTTCTGTGTAGCTTTGAATGGATGTGCTTCTGAAGGATGTGTATGCTCCAGATTTCTCACCTTCCTGGTCTATGGAGCTTCCTATCGCGACGACATCCTTAACATTCCTTTCAAGAAAACCCGGAGAGCATGCTTAAGTTTTGAAGAACAAGTAGTATCATCATGGGTTGACTGCTTGAGCAGCTGTAATACGACAAAACAACACAATTTATTGAATATGAATGAGAACACACGAAAAATATGACAATGTTCGGCAATCATAAGGCATCACTACTCTTCTGAAATTGTATAGAGCCTGTGTACGACCCTTGCTCGAAAATGGATCTGTAATTTGGAACCCACATCTGTAAAAAGACATTGAAAAAAATAGAAAGCGTACAGAAACGCTTCACAAGACTACTCTATTATCGAGCTTTCCCTGATGAGACTTCTTCACATGCAGTACCATCGTATAAAAGTAGGCTACAAAAACTAGGATTGAGAACTTTGTTCTACCTTTAAAACTATTCATGGAGAGGTTTGTTTGAAACCTTCGAGGTACTGGATTTTCCGACCTTTTAATGCTCGCCGTTCTAGTTTTAGAATTGTTATGCCTAGGTACGGTGGACGCACAACGACTTCTCTACAACAGTCATTCTTCTACCGAGCATGTCAGATCATCAACAAATTTCCGCCTAATTTCATGAAAATTCAAACCAGTATCCACCTAAAAAGACTGCTTATTAAAACTGATGTGTTAGCACTGCTGAATA
Organism: Ancylostoma ceylanicum; assembly: GCA_000688135.1. NCBI lineage: Eukaryota > Metazoa > Nematoda > Chromadorea > Rhabditida > Ancylostomatidae > Ancylostoma > Ancylostoma ceylanicum. The sequence goes on from JARK01001540.1 coordinate 226,211, forward strand.
TGAGGGATGCCTCTTGACTGTTGCTTAAACTTGACTTGACTACTTGAAACGTAAAAGACATTAAGACTGAGCCTTCGTATACGTACTGAGCATGCCCTAACAGAATGGCTTGCAAGTTAATCCCTTTTTGATGTTTTACACAAATCAATTTTGTTGTCTAAAATGAACCAGCCAATAAACACCGAGAATACTAAATTGGTAAACAAAGAAATATGAATGAGAAGATGGAATCGAAGGTATACGGCAAGGAATCCCCAAGTGATGATTCGCTCACGCATCTCTTGCGCCTGACGGTCTGTCTAGGGTCAGCATGGTTCGAGAACTTACTTTATCTTGCTTGGGAGTAGGAGCCGTTAAGAGCGTACTGTTGGATCTCATTCATGTTCCTTATGGCTGGATATTTGTCTAATACTATCACTCTGCTCCTTCTCATCGGGACTCTGCAATCCTCTGTTGGGTTACTCGAGATTGGGAAACGCTCAGCGTTTTTGTATTCTATTCTTATTCTTCCGGAAAAATATCTGTCGAGAGACACCCCTGCTTACTCTACCTAAGTTGTCTTGTCGCATTATTTTGTTGGAGTTGAGCACACATGCATATGTTTTTTTTTATCACGGACTCATGTTTTTGGCGCACCTTCGAGTGCAAAAATAAATAAATAAATTTATACTACATGCAGTCGCTCTCAACCATCCTTGCATCACACAGCATCGCCCGTCCGCTGAGCCGCGCCGCACCACCTACATATAGTCAACTCCAAATGTCCGCAGACAAGAGTTAGGACCGCAGCGCGGTTTTCCTCCGCGTCTCTGCCCTGCATGCCACGCTGAATCCATGCGGCAGACAGCGAGAGACCCGCGACGCGGCCCCAACTCTTGTCTGCGGACATTTGGAGTTGACTATATGCATCGTCTGCACACCAATACTTTCTCCTGTTGGAAAATTGTCACAACGTTGAAAAGCGTTAAATTGTTGGACGGGCGGTAAGAAGAACTACAATATTAGCAAAAGTTGTTGATGACTCAGGATCGTAAAGAGGTGAAGGGGCACTTGATATACTTTATTGCAAATCGCAAAAAGTGCAACTCGATGGAAACTTGTTCGAGGACTATTTATAGTACACTTCGCTCCATCGTGGTGTCTAAATGGAGCAGGTCAACGATGCGCTGAAATATACGCAAGGTTGGAAATGGGAACGTCGTGTCAAAAAATGATTAAATTAAAGGTAAGAGCTAGTTTTCTCCCTAGTGAAGGGTTTCTTGTGGGTACTGTGACCATATGAAAAGTCAAGAGCAGGATGCGAGATAGCAGTCATTCATGTTATCACGTCCTAGTGGCAAATGCAGAAAATGAGTGGGATGGAGGGGACGGGGTAAAAAAAAAATTGGGGTCCCAACAGCTTGGGGGCAAGGTGGAGAAAAAGAAATGACCACACGAAAAACAATTGCAAGATTGAGTAGTCAAAAATCACCTTATAAAACTGACACCTTGTAGCCCCTGCCTCAGCAGGGGTCTCCAAAAATTCATACGAAGGGTCTTACCGAAGGCCCTGAGTGGCTCATATAGATTTCGTCGAGGAAATCCTGTGTCAGCTGCGCAGAGGCGCTTGCTCCGTACACCAAGCGAGTTTCCTTGCGTGGTAATTTTTGGCCGTTGAGGCGATCCGTGGTGAAAAAAAAACATGTGAGTAGGACTAAGTGGTCCATAAAAGTATGTAAAGGCTTCTAAAGCAACCACAATGGGCTATTGATTATTTTTGAAACTGAGGTTCAAAATTACAGCGAGAAAATGGGTTATATTCATGGGTATTCTATAAAATAACGGAAAAAACTTGCATTAGCTTGTTTTAAATTTGCTAGTTCTACCAAATTATTATCTATTTCATTTTATTGTCTGAATATTTATTTTCCAATTATTTTTAAATTGCGTTATGTAAAACCAAGAACTTAAAAACCTCATTTCCAAAAAAACCCCACCGTTCGGGTCCTCGGAGTGGCAGAGGTAATAATAAAAATTAGCAATTGAAAATAAACTACTTCAGTTTCAAATTATTTCACGAAGTCGCTTCGAAAATACTGCGATCCATCTGGAGGAAGGGGTGTGTACACCTCCCTCCCACCCTCCCCCATTACTACGTACTTAGGCCGGCTACATAATTGAGATTACTCTGGGTAAATGTGTCGACGCCTAACTAGGTGCGTCTATGTGTCATTATTGCTTTTACCCTGGGTAATCCCAATGATGCATGCGGCCCTGGACCCAACCCATGAACCCCGGAACAATCCAGAAAAATGCGACGTTGAGTTGTTTTTTACTTGTTCGTTAACAAGTGTTTTAGCCAACGTGCAACGACGACAACAAACACATTGCTGACGATGCCGTAGAAACTTGTTCCAGGCAGTATCGTGACGTGACAAAGAGGTAAAAAGTCGAGGAAGACTATTGCGCAACTTAGGTAAGAAATTTACTTCCGGTTAGCGAATCAGGGCTGGTATTCATGAAACGCTGACCATGGAAACCAACGATGGCTAGCGTGATTGGTTGTCCCATAGACTACATAACTTTGAGAGACGCAGGATGCAAAACTAGGTTTGGGTAATTTGGTTTCGCTCGGTTTTGCGTTCATGAATCCTAGCCCAGGTGACTGGGTGGCTATTCTCATGCACTATTTCCACAGGTCTTAGGAATCAGTCCCACTGAGGGTCCTTGAACCGTTCGTGGATTGAAATGCCCGTATTCATGAACTTGCCGGGAGGGTTCTGGGCTTCCCGCTCTGCCAGAGTGAACGATTTTCTCAACCTACCTTTGATACTACCTGACTGAGACAACTTGCTCCATCATAATATACTCATTTTCACACCGGAAACTCAACTGCTATGGAAGAGCGGGTAAGTCACAACTTCCCCCGGGTAAGTTCATGAATACGGGGCCTGGAAGTTTGTGATCTACCCACTTTTCTCAAGTGAAATTTTCTTCTGGATTGAAATGGGTGCACTTTGAGAAAGCGACTAGTCTTAGTCAGCAATGGAGGATAATAGTAAAGATAGCAGGGTGTACTATTTTGTTCAGTAAACTCGTCCACACTGGTCGAACGGGAAGCTTAGTACCTCCCTAGGAACCTTCATGATTACGGGCATTGATCGAGATGATAAGCAGCTTTCTTCGTTTTTTCTTCTAACTAGAGGATTCTATGTTCTCTGCCTCCACAAACTGGGAAAACTACTTAGTTTTTGGGTTTGGGTTTTTTGGATTGATATGCGTACAGAGAGTAAAATAAGCAGGGCCATGGGAATTGAAAAGATTTCTGGCAGAAATTTCATCGCCATATCTAGTCCTCAACCTATTCGCAACGATTCAGAGGTCGCATGCATCACTGAGGTTACCTAAGGTAAACGTGTCAACACCACACAAATTTACCAGACCCTAGCACGGGTATCAACCCTGGGTAATTTCTATGCTGCATCCATGCTCGGATCTGTCAGTGTCTGTCAGCATCAATTCAGCCTAAAGACTTCCTCGTTTGCGGAGAAAAAAAACTACAATTCCTTTGCGCGCGATTCGATTATGTGAGTGTTCTATCGCGCCCATTGTAAAACCTTCATCGCGCAAACCAAAGTCAACTGGTCAATTGGTTGATGGACAGGATTTCCTACGTTACATCAGTTGCTGTTCATACCTCTACAATAAACAAACAGATGTGGAAAATACTATCCATATACGACAAGTTGAAGGCCAAAGGAGTTAAAAAGTTAAAAGTATCAGTTAGACCATATGTATTCTATCCCTAACCCTCTCTCCACCTCACCACCCCCTCTTCCTTCTCTCTCCCCCAATTACTCCGAGAATGGGTCAATGGGGTGATTTTTCAAAATTACCTCGTAAAATAACTGAAATTTTTGTGTTTGGTTATTTTCGATGGGTTATTTTTATTATTGTTTTTCAAATATTTATTATAACTAGGTATGATTGATTTTTCTGGAAAATTTCTTGACATGCTCCCTTCAGAGGCTTGATGTTCCATTCTTCTAGAGCCTGACTAGTTGAAGCATGTTTCGATGTAGTAAAATATCCATCCAACCACACTCCATTATCCAGTATCCAGTTGAGTATAAATTCTGCTGAAGAGGACAGTTATTAACACAATATGATAAGATGTCCATGAAAGGTTTAATATCTATGGAATGGAAAGGTAAAGTGCGATGGGACCAGATCGGGTCAACTTGCTCGAGATCGGCCACCCAATGTACTATCGACTTTTTTCCGAGAAAAAAACTCTGGATCAGCCGTGCAGTCGAAGAGATGAATTTCGGCGAGAACAAAAGCGACGCGTTCCAGGATCGTCACTGTTGCACGCCTCGTTGCGCATCAGACTCGAATCATTGAGCACGGTACGAGATCCGATCACTGATTGCAATCTTTGCATTGCGTTATGACATCCAGGAATGAGTACGAATATGTTTTTTACTTGTACTTTGCAGTGTGCTGGTTTACCTAGGAAAGGATGAGTGGCCAAGTTCACGAGAGAAAGTGGATTAAAGTCAGCACCCACGGAAATTTTTGTGCTGAAGATTTCGCTGAATTTCAAGATTTTCAGGGACGATGAACTCATAGGCAGTGATGAAACAGCGTGAAACACGCCGGAAGATGAGAAATGAAGGCACTGTTTCCCATGCGTCCACAGCGCGGACGAGATTTCCGCTGAGGGTATACGCGCGTATCGTCACGAATTCTTGTGGATGGTATGCATTCCATACCCCATACTATACAATATTCCTTATACAACATGATACATTAGGCTAGACCACTCGCAGCATGCCAAATCATCAGCGTTAACTGGCGTGGCGGACACCAAAATGGCCACGCTCGGCTCTGTGTCCACGGCAGTATCTCCACAGATAGGCCGCTTTTTTCTGTGTTCAAGTTACCATTGTAATTCTCTAGGAGCCGACCACACGGAGAACGACTCACCTCGAAAGTGAGGATTTCCCTGGGTGCTGCCTTTAGGAACATCATTGAGTTTATTATACTTTTATAGATCTCCATAGAGAGGCTGCAGCTAGAACTGCTGAGCAACTACGAATCCTGAAGGAAGAGCATGAGAGATTCTTAGTTCCCAGAGAAGTAGACAAGAAAACAACTTTATTTTCACAAATACTATGCTATCATAGACTCTTATATAGTTGTATCTTTTTATTCATTATTATATTTTTGCCATAACATTTGGTTGGTCACCAAAATATTCTTATAATTTTCTTCTCAGAACCAGAGATTCAAAATCAAATTTCGAAAATCAATCAGAAAATAAACTAGATAATAGATCTTTTAATGCTTCCAGAACCCAAGATTTAAAAAAAAGCTAACCTCTACTGTATTCATGTACTTAGTAACCTCAGTGACTTGGCAGTAGTTTGTATGTTAGAGCCATTTTGCTACATCACGGATTTCTACAGGCAAGTACACATGAAAAAGGGTCCAAATTGCACGGTTCACGCTCCACACACGTACGCAACGCGGCACTCTGATTGTCTGCGCATCTGCGCATTTCATTGATATAACCATTCTCATTCTCGTCCAATCCTCCTGCAACCTTTTCTAACTAGTCCAAAAAGGTGATAACGTGTGTGCGCACGGGCTTCGAACACTGTAGTTCTCTTTATGTCATTATTTCCACAACTTTTACCAATAAGGTAGGGCACCTGACCACTTTGATTCTCTGGGTGCTCTTATATTCACACAGTATTTCCAGGGTAATCTCAAAATGCTCTTTTAATGTTTATCAGCAAGAGAGTATCACAAGGTTTTTGCGCTACGACTGTAGTTTTTGAAAACAACCCTTTTTCCCTGTTTAATTTTCCGTTTGGTGCTTCTGTTTGCTTGTCTCTCTGTCTGTGCGTCAATTTGTTTGTCTTTCTGTCTGTTTGTCTGTTTGTCCACCTATCTGTCTCTGTTCTTCTCTTCCCTTCCTCTCCGTCTGCTGTTCTCTTTCTGGCTATGAATTTCTCATTATAATATGTTAGGAAAGTAAGGTATCCTTGGGATGGGGAATTCTGAGATTTATTAGGCCACATTCTCGTGTAGACGAATGGAAGGACATTTGGACGCAAAATTAAGCAAACGTAGGAGAACTCCTCCGAATTCAATGCACTAGCCGTGACCACCTCGTGGATCGAACCGTCGTTAGCGTCTTGCTGACACTGTGCCTTTTGTGATCGGTCAGTTCTTCGAGGATAAAAGCTTTCGCAGGGTCATAAAAGAATAGAATTTACAACTCTAATTGCTAAGATCCTGAAATAACCGTTCACCTGCAGCGGATTTCGAGCACGATGAATAATAAACAGGATGGATGGGATTACGGTAAAGCTTTGAGACTTCTGGAATAGGGGTGATACAGGATTATTTGTTTCGTGCACACGTGTTGCTCTATCTAGAGAGCAGAAATGTAGAAATGTAGATGAGTAGCGCAGAGAGTGCGTATGTGACTTTGTCTGCAATTACGGCTGCGGCATGTTATCGGCCGGTAGATCACTGGCTCGATCGATAGGATACTCCGCAGGGTAGATATTGTATTTTGATAGATTAAAGTAGAAAAGATCAGAATGGAGGGGATCACATCGTATGCATCTTATTGGGTTGGGCAATAAGTTCGTGCGGTTTTTTCACCTTAATTTTTTACTGGGAACCAAACTTTGTTTGATTGCGTATCAGTAACCATTTTGTAGCCCTTGATTTACTCTTTGTAAGTATTCAAGCCGATTTCCTCAATTCTCGCCGCACCTCACTTTCTATCGCCTGGAGTGTGAAGCACCATTTCGACTAGGACGATCACTCCTACTGTTTGACTTCTATCGAGTATCGAATGCAACTCTAAAGGCGAAAGATATCAAAGACATGTAAAGGGAAACCATTACTGTTGAAAAGAAGGCGCAGAAATGGTTGCCCATCTCAAAAAGGTTAATTTTAGCCCAGAGGATGTCCTTCTTCTAAAAGTGGGGTTTGAAAAACAGTGGGACATTTACGCCCCAGGTTTTGCTCTAGATGTAAAGAAGAATCACTAAAATGTTAAATTCTAGCGAAAACTAAGTTCATCTGATTCAGTTCGCGAAAAAACTTCGAAGGGCTCAGTACGGGGTGACCCCTCACATTGAGAGCGCGCGCCGCCTCCGGGCGAATTCCACTAAAAAGGCATCCTACACTCTAGAATAAAATGTAAACTCACTCATACAATCTCTACAAACCTGATGAACTCCCTAACTACTTATTTTGGTTAATTTCTTGGGCAATTTCTAGAGTTCCACTGAGAAGTTGCAGTTGATAATCACAAATTGGGTCGTCCCAAACAATGTGGCTTTTCACGGAATAGAAATAGAGGAGCTGCTCCGTCTCTGATAATATTAATAGCGGAGGAAAGGGGCTAAATAAATCACTTGTGGTGAATTATGTTGTTCATGAAAAGCAATAATTTCAGTGCCCCTGAAAAACCGCACGAACTTATTGCCCAACCCAATAGAATTTACAGGGGAAAGTGTAAAAAATAGATCGAACCAGCTGATCAGCCGCCAGACACCATGCAGCAGCCGTAATTGCAGACAAAGTCACAGACGCACTCTCTCAGCTACCCAACTGTACATGGATTGGGAATATAAGGAATAACTAGACTAATTAGAATACCTAAGTAACAATTCGCTAGTAAGTAACTGAAGAAAGAATCCTCCAAATTTCACAAAAATTTCACTCTCCGCGGGGGATTGCGAAAGCGCCGAAGGGGGCGCGGCTTTGTTGAAACGAGTTAGATCAAGGCTACGTTAACGACGGAAAAACGTCGGAGATATAGAGATGAACATGCGCGGCACCGTGGTCGTGAATAGCACGTACGGTAGGGAGTCGACGACGAACGAGCCACGGAGATAGTGTCGACGGCGGGGACGGCTGAGACACGCGCAGCCGCGAGGGCCGCGCGAATCGGCGGCGTCTGCGGCGGCGGCGGCGGCATCGCAACGACGTCGTCGACGTCGACGACGACGACAGGTCAGCCAGCCCCCAGCACCCGCCCGCGCGCCGCTCATGGCAGTAATGCACGCCGCACTGTCGCCGACCAGGCCCATCTCCGCCGAGGAACAGCAGGCTATTGTGGACCTGAGGTAGGAGCAAACCCTTTGGGTGCTTAGCGGCTTTTTGTACTGCCATTACTGTTTCTGGAAAATACTGGAAAATTTCCCAATTCCATGGACCCCACTGATTCCTTTTCTACTACAGCTGATCAATCGATCGCAACGATTGACATTTTGATCTCCCGGCACTTTCTCGGGGATGCGAATTTTCCTTCAGAAGGGTTATTCCTAAACAATTTGCTCTGCTTCCATAGAATTTGCAATTTTTCAACTTCCACAGCTCTGATGTTTTGATCTCCAATGATTCATCTTTTGATCTCTCGATCTTTCTCATATATGGCCTTTACTTCCACCTACTTTTCCCGTACTAATTCTACTTCCACTTACTGCTCTCAGTCTAATTCTACATATGTGAAATCTCCGTAGTAATCACAAAGAGGACTGAGACTAGGCCAGTTATTATGTCCTCTATGCCTATATTCAAGAAACTTTTGGTTTTGACCTACCCGTCCTCCTACAATGGACGAGTTTTCCGTGTTAAAAGGGGCGAATTTTGTAAAAATGACTAAAAAAACACTGAATGAGTGGGCAGCTTGAAACCTTCTCGGGAACCTTTATTAATATGGATACTATTCCTATTTATCTTATTTTGGTATGGTAACATGGTTGCTTACCATAAGCATTTTTTTGTGTCAGTTGTCCTGAGTTTCTTGATGAAGCTCACCTTGAGTACAGTGAAAGAAATTAATTGAATGGCTTTCGGGCTGCGTCGATCATTGAGATTACCCAGGGTAAATGTGTTAACATTCCACAGATCAACCCATAGTTAACACGGCGTCAACACGTCTACCTGGGATAATCTCGAGGCTCAGAAGTGGATCTATCGAAATTTGGAGGTTCTTCATTGTTTTTTTTCGGCCCAAAATCACCAGGGAACCCTAAAAGATATCGTGGATTTCGCTTAGGGCCGCATGCACCATTAAGGCAACCTAGGGTAAACGTGTTAACACTCTCCAAATTCTGGTCTCAATTATGGATCCAGGTCCTGGATCCTCTTGATCCACAATTGTTTGTCTTAAAATAGCCAAAAACGAACGAAAAGTCCGCTTTTTTTCAAAACCGGCGATAGTTCTGGCTATTTTCTGTTTTTCTCGTCACCCCCTTCGAACACCATACACTTTTCTGCGTTCTTCGCCCTCTAACATCTCTCTACCTATTCTTCCTAATGAAACAGACCATAAACATGCTTCACTCAAAAGTGATTTTCTTCTGGAAGAACAGATGCAGAGACGACAGGCTAATACAATTTGAAAAATCCGCAGCCTTCACCTCTCCAGAAAGTCATTTTCCTGGATAAAAGGCGATATCCATAGCTGATCTTCTCCCGAAATCCTTGACCGCCAGCGCACCTGAGCGGGCGCATCGATCGCGGCGTCGACGATCTATGTCTTAAGAAGTGAAGGCTGCGAGATCCAGAAAGAAACGCTGAATCACACAGAAAACCAGTGCCACTCTCTTCCAGGACTATTCTACCATCAATCGAATGCCTGGAAGACTCGTACATACTTCGATGGCTTCGCGCAAAAGATCTACGCTTCGACGAGACCGCTGAAGCGTTGAAGAAGCACGTGACGTTCAGGAAAGCATGGGAACTTGACACGATCGACTCCTGGGTAGCCCCAGAGGTAGGCGGGTTTTCCTATTTCTTTTCTCACTCTCCTTTCCTTCTTTTCTTTTCTATCATATGTGTTTACAGTTTATTTACGTGCATGTATCGCTGTTCTTTATTGCTATCCTGGAAATTTCTATTTTCAAGAAAATTCCAGCCATTTTCATGGAGCATTTTCGTGAATCCACGATTTCGCACCAAACATCTGGCGAGTTTTTCGTCGAGACCGTCGCTGTTTCCGTGTTCCCCCGGCGGTCGATGCCACGTGGAGGTCACCTCGTCCCGCGCGAGTTGTTCCGTCCCCCACCCGTCCCGTCCGTCGCTCGCTGCGTGTCTGCCTGTCAACAACTGCGAAGCACGACGAAAACCAGGACATTCAGCGTTGCTTGCGTTACTTGGGGGAATTTTCCTAGATTAGGGATGGATTTGACGGATCTTTTGCTTGGGGCATCAAGGCATGAGGCGAATTACGAGCTCCCTTCTACCACATGTTGCAGGGTAAACTTTAATCCTGTTGACTGTTTCGGAAACGCAGGCTAACTGGATAGGTATGTGCAAGGATTCCTGCCTTTGATCCCCATTCTGGATACTGTTCATAAATGCCATGACCCTCAAGGAAACTCATAGACATCCATGGAGGAAAAATGCAATAATCTCAAGATTCAATCTATGGATAAGTTAACCACCACTGAGTTTACCCTCAATAGATGTGGATACTAGTTTACCCACCATCTACCATCCATCAAATAAACTACCCCGCACGTGGACCTAGATGCGTCCTTGAGATTACCCAGGGTAGACGTGTTGAAGCCCATTTTAGCTATGGGTAAATTTGTGTGGTTAAAACATGTTTACCTTGGGTAATTCCAATGATCCTCGCTGGGATTACCCAGGGTAAACGCGTGGACGCCCGTGTTAACCATGGTTGAATTTGTGTGGTGTCAACGCGTTTACCTTGGGTAATCTCAATGGTGCTCGCTGCCCCTTGCGGCATTACTAGGATTACCCAGGGTAAACGTGTTGACGCCCGTGCTAGCTATGGGTAAATTTGTGTGGTGTCAACCCGTTTGTTCTGGGTAACCTCAATGACGCATTCAGGCCGTGGCCCAGCATACATCATCGGAAGCGAAGGTGATTTCATATCCATGGGTAGAACCATGGTAAAGATAAACATGTAACGCATGAAGGACTACCCGGATTACCCAACATGGGCTAACTTTAGGTTATACTGATAAATGTTTAGGGCCTGAGTGTATCATTCAGGTTACCCAGGGGGAATTTCACACCTATGGGCAACATCTGGGTAAAGGTGAACATGTGACGCATAAGGGATTACCCAGCATGGGCCACCCGTAAGTTACGACTGGTAAACGTGTAGTACGGCTTGGATGCATCATTGATATTACCTAGGGTAAACGTGTTGACGCCCGTGTTGACGATGGGCAAATTTATGTAGTGTGGACACGTTTACCCCGGGTAATCTCGATTATGTGGCCTTAGGTGCAATGACTACTTACTATGACCTCCATTCATTTCGTGTAATGTTTATCAATTAGGCCATACCCAACACTGCTTAATTATGTGTGGCTAAACATTCTGGTGAACACCAAAGCCTGGATGCAAATTTGAGCCTACCCAGGGTAGATGTGTTGACTCCCATGTTAACGATGGGTAACTTTGTGTGGTGTTAACACGTTAACCTTGGATAATCTCAATTATACATGCGGCCCAAGGTTAGTGTCAAATTTGGGCCTATCACTTCGTCTACCCTGGGTAATCTTGTTGATGCAGAATCTATCAGAAACTAGACCCTCTCAGATTTGCTTGAAAACCATTGTTTACCGCTACGAGGCCTTCACTAATAAAGTGTTACCATGTGGTTACCCAGGGTAAAGCTTTATGACTTCATGAATCCACAAGGCTTCGTAGATCCATGAGCACCACTCGGTGTTTTCAAAACTTTATTTGATGGCCTTAGAAATTGTAGAGGTCCTAGGAGTCCTAAGTTGGGATCCCGGATTTGTTTCTCTTTTCGCCTATCCAGATACGTTCCAAGCGCCTGCTACGTTGAATCAACTCCTCACGTCTCTCAACGATCCATCGCAGACCAGCTTTTTCGAACAACCAGAGCTAATGTGCGTGCTATTTACGGTCCAGCAGGAAAATGACGTCAACCCCATAAATAACTCGTTTCAAGCGCAGCTTCTGTACTTTGTAGCTGGCGAAAACAAAGATCCAGCGATACAAAATCGATCCATCCACGGTTTTCCCGGCTTCTCACCAGGAATGCGACCTCCCCGGCTATCAGATCGTGCTGGTGGTCGCTGAGTTTTTGGTTTCATCCCGTTTGAAGAAGGCCACCCACAAACTGCACTCGGGGTGGCGGCGGGCAGAGAGAACGGGCGCGCACGGGGCCGGCGGCGCGGGTTTTCTCACACGTCGCCCGCCGTCTCGTTTTTGACCCCGTGCAGGTGGGGTGTAACCCTCGTGAGTGGGAAACCTGTTCGGACCAGATCGTTGGCGAATTTTGCCATATGCACGTATGGTTAGGTGCCGGAAGTCGAGGCAGTGAACGACCAGGTTAGTCGAAGGGGG
>JARK01001540.1:251010-279824 GCA_000688135.1 Ancylostoma ceylanicum
CCCCACCCCCCTGCGTCCTCCTGCCCCTCCCTGCCTCTGCCACTGCTATTAGCGTATATTTTCTATCAGTTTCTCTTTTCTACCTTTTTTTCTCAGAATTTGAGCAATCTCAAAAGAATTCCGAGCCAAGTAAGTCTTTGTTTTTTTTTTATCTGTTTATTCATTTATTTATAGATTTATTTATTTATTTATTCAATTTTACTTGACTTAATCCAATTTTTTTTCCAATTTTCGTCTACAATCCATGGAAATTATCCAGAAACAAGCCAGTGACCCATCACCATGTCGGGATCAGTAACGTTGAAATGCTGTTCTCATTACAGACAGGACGACCATTCGAGCAAATGATGCTCGTATTCGACCTGGATCACATTGGCTCCGCCCACTTCTCATGCAAACAATTTGCCAGCTCGTTCACCACACTCGTAACGCTATTCCAAGAGCACTATCCACTTGTTTTGAGGAAGATTTTGATTATCAGGTAAATCCCCATGGTTCCTGAGGTGGCCCAATCCTGAGCCGCAATCCTTTCCAGGGCACCAGAAATGGCACGAATCGCCTACGCATCCATAACGGCTATCCTTAGTGACCCGATCACGCGACTAATTGAAATGCCTTCTGAGGTGAATCCTAGGTGTTTTCGAACTATTTTTACGGATTGTTTGTGATTTAACGATACAGCGCTGAGATGAACTTGTTACAGGCTGACTGGAAGTGGGCACTAGCCCAATATGTGAATTTAGACGGATGGCCAATCCACTGGGGAGGGAACAGGGCCGAGAATGGTGATCCGAAATGCCCGGGTACCATTAGGTGAGCAGCTATTTCTAACAAATATATGTTTTTTTGTGCAGCTCAGACCGTTTTGTACTGTTGATCCAACGATACTCCACCTTACAGCCCGTATATGCTACTTGCCAAACCCCAACTTTCTTACTTCAAAGGGAGGACGGGGACGGCGAGGGGGGAAGGCTAGCATGTGATTATTCATTTAGGAAAGAAATCAGAATAAGCAGCTTGCTCAGACCGTTTCTTGCAATGGATCAAACGATACTCCACCTTACACATCACAGACACTACTTCATAAACTCCAAATTTCTTACTTTAATAGGAGGGACTAGCATGTGATTATACAATAGTAAAAGAAAGGAGAATAAATAGTTCGCTCGTATGGTTTGTTCCATCGATATAACGATACTCCACTTTACACTCCGCAGACACTACTTGCCAAACCCCAAATTTCTTACTTCAGTAGGGGGAGGGGTGGCTAGCATGTGATTGTCCAATAAGGAAAGAATGGATAGTAAACGAGCTTCTCGGACAGTTTTGTGCGGTTGATCCTACGATGCTCCACCTTACACCCGCAGAAACTACTTCACAAACCCCTATATTTCTTACTTTAATGGGAGGGACTAGCATGTAAGTATTCAATAGTAAAAGAAAGGGGAATAAATAGTTCGCTCGTATGGTTTGTTCCATTGATCCAACGATGTTCCACCTTATGGTTTGTCCCATCGACCCAACGATGCTATACCTTACACTTTGTGGAATCTACTTGCCAACCCCAAATTTCTTGCTTCGATGTTTCGTACTATCCCATGCTGCTGCAGCAATTTATCTTTCTGATGCAGAATGACGATGACCCAGCAGAGGTCTTCCAAAGGTTGTAAGCAGGCGTTTCGTTGGACTCAATGCTGCACGGAGCACGTGACTACGAGCTTTCAGCTTACAAGTCGAAACTACATATTTAGTACAGCGCCTTCATTGGATTTCAGTGCATAAGTAGGCAAACAAATAAACAGACAAATGAATAACTTGGCAGATAAATAAATAAGTGAATAAATAAATAAATAAGTAAATAAATAAATAAATTAATTAATTAATAAAGTAAACCAATGAATGAATGTCATATTCTCCACCATTTATATAAAATACATCGTTTTTATTATGCATCATTTAAATCATTATGTTATACACCATTTATGGAGCATTTTACCAGGTACGGCATGGGCCCCGTTCCCTCGGATTATTTTGTGGATCCGAAGACAGCAATGCCAGACTATGACCAGCTGACCACTGTCTATGCTGGAGACAAACACCTCATCTCAATCCGAATAAAGGAGAAGAGCCGAATTTGGTGGGTGACATCCTGGAAATTGGTGATGCTGATGGATCTAGTGCTTGGTTTTTAGCTGGCAATATATGACCGACGACGATGACATCGGTTTCGCTATCCATTTTGACCCATCATTCCAGGTAAAACCTAACAAAATTCTTTATTTTCTGCTTTTTATCCTCTCCATGAGATTTTGTACGAATTACAAGCATAAGGGACTCCAGTGAGCTCAGGCACGCGCGTCGCACCGCGCCTCTGCGCTCTGACTGTCTGCGCATCCGCATATCTCACACTATCACCGTTCGCATTTTCGATCAATACTGTGGCGCGACGCGGCATGCGACTCTCGAGTAAAAGATTATCCTATATTTGTTTTATTTGTAGGCAAACAACTTAACCGAAATGGAAACGGTCTTCCCATACATTCGCCTCGAGTGCACGAACGTTCCCATCTCCGGCCACTATGTAGCAGAAAAGGCTGGAAACTGTACGTCATTTCAGTTTTCTTTGGTTAAATTTTGATCTACTGATTTTTGCGCTTCATGCTGCGCTTTGTGCTTTCGTTCGGAGCGGTTGTTCAGTTTTATTTCAAGCTTGTCCAGATTCACGATTGTTCCACATAACCGATACAAGTTTTACAGACATCATCGAGTTTGACAACTACTATTCATGGTTTTCTGCCAAACAGCTACGTTACAATATCGAAATTGAAGAGCTGTGAAATGATTTTAATCTAATAATGGTAATTTCTGTGTGTTCAGTTGTACATAAAGATGTAAAAATGTTGTAAATTATTGGAGTTGAACCTATGACCAGATGGAACATATAATTTTAGAAGCGTCTGCTCAGTTGATAGCGGGGATTTTGTGTGCTTTATCACTGTTTTTATTGTTAGTTGAATTTATAGTAGCGGCCACGCTGAATAAGCTTTATTTCCTTTGGCGGGCACCGCATGAGAGGAGGTTATGACGTACGCCGCGACGCGACCGCACCGCACGCATATGACGTATTGCGACGAATTAAATCCAAGTTGTGGGTGTGGAGCTGTTCATGGTTGTGAAAGTCTACTATCCTCACAGTTACACGGCAAATGAAGAAAGCTATGGGGATTTTAAAGGCAGGGTCAGGACAAAATCGTCCGTCGCCTACGGCAACGTCTTGGACGAAAACAATCGAAAAATCCGTGAAAAAGACTATGGAAATCGGCGTGAACATGTGCTGGCAACAATCAGACGCTTCCACATTTTGGCAGCCACTATGAGAACGTCAAGTACATTCTTCGGCTGGAAAGCTTGTGTTCATCCACGAGGTACAGATGACCGGCTATCCCTCCTGATGTCAACGACCTCAATTTCTCGATTCCTATGGTATTGGACTTGAAGACTCGTGTGAAAACACAGGTTAGCGTTCAATCTCCGATAATGCCAACAAGTGTAGGGTAGGGTTTGGATACCCTTAGGCTCATCACGCAGAGCGGTCGTGATTGTGACAATTTCAGTGATGTGCCATCCCCTGTAGCTCTCATTGTTCTACTGACTTATTGCTGAGCTGTTTATCATCCTACTCGCTCAGCTTGGTCAGTCTACTCACTCCAACTCCTTTTTAAAGGCGACACCCACGGAAATTTTGCTCTCTCAGATTTCACTGTATTCCTAGGTTTGGCATTGTTGCAAAGACGAAAGTAGTGATCGATTTTGACGAAATCTACAAAGAATGTGATTGCCCCTGCTTGAATTGGGCGGAGATGGAAATGAGAGCAAGTTTATCATAGAGAAAAGGCGTGATTGTAAACAGAAATACCCATCTATTTTATGCTATAACAACTCATTCACGTTGAAATGTTGAAATACGTTTAGCCTCTCGTTTCTTGCAAACGCTAATAACAGCGACGGTGCAAGTTTCGTAGAATTATTGACACCATTGCTAAGTGTCCAAAACCATCAAAATCTCGGACACGAAAATTTCCGTGGGTACTGCCTTTAACGTCATTGTGTGAGTGTCAGTAGATATGTTGATTTATATTGTAGGCCTGAGGACGGTGTCATAGAGTATCTCCAGACATCGCCAGTTCAAAATGAATCAAAATGAACCGGCGATATAAGAGATAAGGATGGTGGAAATGATACGTATCGATTGCCACGTTACATCGCCATGGATCGCTGTCAGACGGAGCTCATCGCCTCTTTCGTCTGGGGTCTCCTCCTTCACTTTACCCATGTGGCGACCGCCGGCGGTCGTGGTCTGTGGGATACTGTGGGATACGCACCGAAAGCTTGCCAATAAAATGATCAAAAGGAGTCTACACTGGTTACGACACGAAGAAGCTAACAATGATTATAATTAAAACCGTAGCAATTACGACTGGACATACTCAAGCGGAGGTGTTGAACTAAGACGATGGCCAAGACAAGGACAAGGTTTACCAGATGCGTGCGTGAGTCACGCGTGCGAGTTTGTGGTAAGATATAAGCCCGGATGCACCTCTGAAATCCACGACCGATTCACTCTGGGGGAACTCTTTGGAAAATGATTGCAATGACGAAAAGATGATATGATGTAAACAATGACCGTATGAATGGTACTTGGAAGACGCATTCATAGGCCAACTTACTCAGGAGGTGGTGGTGGCACCTCGTTTAACTCATCTTACTGGTGCGTCGTCAACTTGTAATATGATCAGCCAATGATGATGACGATGACTCGTCTTGCAGGTTACTAACTAAAAATGCTGTTTGAGTGGTTGTTACTTTGGACAACGCTTTTTACTTTAAACGTTATAATAAACTGCAGTAAGTTAAGTCAGTGCACTTAGTTACGTAGTAACGCAAATATGAACACTACATCCTGCCATTTGCAGAAAAGTTACCTTTCCCTCGACTGCCTGCAGGTTCGAAGGCAACAGGTTGGCACATTTACATTTTCGAGGGGAAAAACTTTGAAAGGAACTTGTCAAATTTCCTAGATTTATAACCGCACTTTCAGTATCAGCGGCAACACCCTCCGACAAACCAGCCGTGAGTGTTTCTAATCCACAAAGATGTTCGTAATTCCAAGGAAGAGGTGTAGCCACTTCTCCTTTCTTTGTTCACATATCAGGAGTTGACGGTTCTTTGATAATGAAAGGCAGCACTAAGTGGATTTTCGGAGCACATAATTTGATCTTTTTGAATAGGTGGCAGTTGTCCCAATATTTCTACGAGCGATCGGCTGCGTTTTAGCGTTTTAGCCATGAAATGAGTTCGTGTTTTCGTTTACAATTCGCATATCATGGAACTTGTTTTCATTTTCACCTCGTTCCATTTCAATCTCGGCCATCCACTCCCTATGTAGTTTGCCTCGTAATTTACCCCATAGCCCAAGGGCAATTTTTGCTTAAAGGCAAGGTCGGGCAAAATTTTGCCTCCTGGATTTTTACTGGATTCGTCACCCACAGCGACGCCTTGGATCGAAATATTCGAAAAACCCCTGAAAGTGTCCCACAGCGAACGGTTCCCATCGACCAGTTTTGGTGTGGCGTTTGCACGTTTGCAGCGTCCGTGCTTTCAATTAACGTTACATGGCGCGCCCACATGTTGTCTATTGTGGCGTCGTAGGGAAAAATTCATTTTCAATAAACTGGATTATCAGACACTTACCATCCGCGCGCGTCAGGCCCCGGTAAGACACTGTACCGAAATCCGTCTTTGCTCATTGTGCACGCGAGCACACTTTGTGAACTGGAGCATGTTTTCCTACGGCTACCGTAATCCCCAAACATTTCGCCCCATATCTTGCGATAGAGCTCACGTCGAGCTCTCAAACTTGAAATGCATGCTACATACATTGTTTGGATTCCAAAAAACAGAAAACGTGGATGGGCAAGATTTTGACCGGACCTTTCCTTTAATGCCAAGAAAAGGGTAAACTATGGGGTAATCGCAGGTGGCACCAGTGAACTCGATGCTGAACACATTTCCTGTTTCTTTCACTCACCTGCTGCTGGGATTCATGGAACCTTAACCGAGCAAAGCAGCGATGGTTAAAGCGCTTGGTTTTCCTACAGACTAGATGGAGGTAAGAGAAGCAGAGCGCAAGAATTGGTTTGGTAACCCGATTTCGCTCGGTTATGCGAGCGAAGTCAGGTAACCAAACCAACTTTCTCAAACGCGACACGTCCTTCCTGCATGGCCATGATAATCAGGGCGTTACATACAGAAAGTAAGTTGAGTTACATGATCTGCGATGCAGCCCTCACGTTTAAAGTCGCACAAAAAATTGTGGTCGGCTCGCTGGAAAATGCACACTGACGGGCTGTCGACCTAATAATAATAGGGCATTTCAGCTTCCAAGACTTTTACATATTTTTCGTTGGAGACAAAACCTGCAAATGTACCCTAATTTTATGGCAATTTAGGATAAAGATAAAGATAAGGACAAAGATAAGGATAAAGATAAGGATGATGAGAAGAAGGACGACAAGGATAAGGATAAGGATAAGGAAAAAGACAAGGATAAGGATAAGAAGGTGCGTTCAATCGATGAGAAATGACTACTGAGGGATAGGATAGATTACAATATCCTGAAAAATATTAGGGTGTTAAGTTGGAAATGCGCGCTGAAGTTTCGACGTTTTTATAAATGTGTTGCCAAACGTTTTTCGCCAAACTTTTAATAATTCTTAAAAGGGCAATTCAAGAAGTATTTTATCATATGCGGGTTCTCGAGTATTCCTTCATTCGTTTTTTAAAGGAATTTATAAGAAGACCGACCAAAATTTTAGAATTTCCATTCCTAATTTTATGTTGTTAAAGAGCGTAAAACTGCAGCAGAGCACCACTACAGCTCATACAAAGAATTAAGAGAATTTTTGGTGTAATAATTGGCTAAATCCATGCGCCAATAAATTACTCGAAAATGGCCTCGAACTTGGGTAACTGAACCGAAATTCTGACTGAAAATCGTTTCCACGACTGCCCTGTTCTTCACATCTAGAATTAAGAGTCGCACTTGGGACCGCCTAAGAGCCCAGACTTCGCGCTATCAGGAGACCACTTACTTGCTTCGTTTGAGCCTTAAACAAATGAGAAAAATTCCAAAACTGCGACGAAACCAATTTTTGGGTAAGCCGCTATTTTAGGTCTCTGCGCTGCGATAACCCAGAGGAGAGCGCTCACTCTGTGTGGAAGATGTCGAAGGCTCAACAATACTAATTCTGCATTGAACTTGGACTGGGGTGTTGTAGCTTTGTTTTTAAAAAATAATTTGTCCGATGCAAAAACGCGCATTTCCAACTTAACACCCTAATAGTTTTTGTGTAGTTATCTTCGTAAAGAAAATCGCTGAACAGGCATCTGGACATCCTTTATGCTGCCTATTGAAAATTAAATCCATGAAACAAAAGTGATCAGTGGTTACCTCCAAAATATAGCTGCTTATAGGAAACATCTGAGAAAACGAGGAATGGCGACAAGAAGGACGATAAGAAAGATGATAAGAAGGATGACGATGGGGTGAACTAGAGAAAAAGACCTAGCGCAGGGTTTTTCTTTAAAAAAAAGGTGCTTTTTAGGATGATGACGACAAAGAGCGAGAGGAACGAAAGAAGCGAAGAAAAGAAAAGGAAGAAAAACTAAAGAAGGAGAGGGAATCAATGATTAAAGAGGCGCTCGATAAAGGCAATTACCTTGTTTGCTCAGTATATTGTTGTAATTTTATTTTGCCATTCGAAGTAAGAACCATTGTGCTTGTAGGTAATCTACGTCCTGCCGATGATAACGAAACAATCAACGAATGTCAAAGCGATTGGAATGGACCAGTGGCGAAAAGGAAGACATAACAGCCCAGTGTCTCTCCCTATAAAATATGAATCGAGAGCATTACATGAGCATGAGAATAAACATTCGATGACAAAAAAGGTCTACAAAGATGTACGAACAGAGATGCCGTTAAATCGCTCTTGCTTCACAAAATACCGCCCACCTAATTTGCTGCGCACCACCGCCAAAGCGGTGCGTTAGACCAGCTGGATCCCGTGGTTGTCGAGCTTTCTGGAATAAAGACAACGACACGGAAAATGGTGTGAGACACAACGCAACAACAACAACTCCAACTCGTCTGTAGCACCGTGTAGATCGCGCGTCGCGGCAGACCAGAAGAGCGCCAGCAGAACCCGATGAGCCGTGCTTTCAAGAAACGAAGGAAGACATTGCTACATGATGAAGAACTGCTGCTTCCCGAGCGCTGGGACCAGCATATCCCGCATTTTGAATGCGTTAAGGGGACAGGCTGCTGACCGGTCAACTGTGGTGTCGTTGAAGCTGCTTTCTATGTCCCATGTCCTTCGTTCTTCTTGCTCGTTGTCATGTGATGTCCTGCCCTCTGGGAGATGTACAGTCTGTATATCTGGGGTGTCCGATAGCCGCACCGCATGGTGCGCGACGCGAGCCCCTGCTGGAGGTGTTCCAGCGGCAGACCAGCTGATCGTCGATCGATGATGGACGCCGGCAACCGCCTCGGGTGAGTTTCGTTTATGTTTGTCATGGTTTTCTTTTTTCTTTTTCAATCAATTGTTTCTAATTGTTGTTGTTCATGATATTCCCATGCCCAGTAGCTCATAACATCACAGCTCATAACATTTTAGTTGGTTTTTGTCTTCAAAAGGAGCTTCTCTGAGGGGTCCCTTTCATTTCTTTGTTTTCTAAATTCTTTTTTTATTTCGCGCTTGATTGTCGGTCGGGTGAGAACTACTGGACTTGGGAATATCATGAACATCATGAACAATAACAATTAGAAACAGTTGATTGAAAAAGAAAAAGGAAAACCATGACAAACATAAACGAAACTCACCCGAGGCGGTTGCCGGCGTCCATCATCGATCGACGATCAGCTGGTCGGCCACTGGAACGCCTCCAGCAGGGGGCCGCGTAACGCACCATGCGGTGCGGCTATCGGACACCCTCAGATATACGGACTGTATATAAGCTGGTCGCTAGGCGTTTATACTGGCATGTGATTATAAGACCGTATATAAGGGAATAGGTGTGTATAATGCCTTCAGAAGGAAGAGGGCGTGGAGGGCAAAGAGTGGTATGGGTAAGGATTGCAACGGCACGAGCGTAGGGGAAATGATAGGAGAAGGTCAACTGCTATGGAAGCGATGCGGGCTTCCAGTAGTAGAGGAACGCCGCAAGACGGGTCCACGTCAGCGAGAGTGGTGCGCAGCGAGCGCGGAATATACATATACATGAATGCGAGGCCAGCGGCGCGAGCCTAAAAGAAGCCTGAGAGTCCGACGTTAACCCGACGATTAGGCTGGTGGACTCCAATTACGTGATTTCAAGGTTGTGTAAGAGGCAGCGGAAGGGTTCGATGATTTATCATGACAATTAATAAAGCGCTTACTCTGTGTGTAAGTGTGTATGAAACGAAATTCCCTGATTGGTCAATGATGGTGATTGTGGGGTTATATATAAAAGGAAGGATACGGGTATGGTGAGGTTTAGAGAATGAAAAAGAGCCCTGCTGAACAAGGAAGTGGAGAGACGCGGGTCCACCGCTTTGCGGAGGGTGTGCTGAGTCCCTAAAGTGGAGAAACACACCCAGAAGGCTTCGGCGCCGTAGTATGATTGCGCCGGTGTGAGACGGGTCCAACAGTGTGACAAAAATGGGTCGGCGTCGAAAAGTGAGGAAACGCCTTGAGACGGGTCCAGCGGTGTGATAAGGGTGCGCCGACGCCCAAAGTTTGGAGAGACGGATCCATCAATGTGATAAAAGTGCACCGACGCCCAAAGTAGGGAAGGACATGTCCAGAGGTGGGATCAGCGCGCGTTGGCGTCGAAAAGTGAGGAAACCTCAGGCGACAAGTCAACTGATGGAAAAAAGGTATTCCAGCACCCAAGTGCGAGAAAATGCTATACTTTTGGTCCATCATTGCTCGAACGCTTTGCTGGCGTCTAATGACACTGGGAAGACACCGAATGCTGGAGCACATCAATGAGAAGTATGGCATCCGCATTATTCTGTTCCTATCCCGCTCCCTTCCTCTTCCGTGCTTTCCTCTTCTCATATGTGTGTAAGCACACCGCTTCCTGCCCTTTAAAAGGGTCGAGCTAACTCATATCACTTGGATAGCCACAACAAACAAAAAACAGATAAACCATTATTGTGATCATCCAAGATGAACCGATGACACGTTAGGATGGTTACGAAGTACAGGGAACGTCAATCACGATTGCCACTCCCGGGCGCGGGCGAGCGGTGTGGATACTGGGTGTTATCCCGCCCATGCCGTGTGGATGCCGTAAGGAGCCAGAGGTACTAACAACGATGTGAGGTGGGCGCCATCGTTATGGATTCAGGACAAATGATAGAAAGTGAGCGTCTTTTGTTTCAAAAGTCCACAAATAAGTTGGTAGAAACAAGCATCTCAAAGTCATCGGTAGAAGTGTGCCAGTGATGAGTAGTACGAAAAAATCATGTGCTGGATTCGAGGATAGGTGAGCACAATGCCGATCTTAGTTAACGGGATGTTCAGTAAATGAGGCAACGGTTAGTAGTGGAAAGAGCTTTAGAGTATTCTTGGACTTCGCCAGTTCAAAATGAATCCAAATGAGCCAGCGATTTAAGAGATAACGATGATGGAAGCGATACGTATCGATTGCAACGTTACATCACCATGGAACACTGCCAAACTGGGCTCATCGCCGGTACTTTTCAACGGTGCCCAAAATGAACAGGCGATGTGAGTGATAGCGATAATGGAGAGAACGATGTTTATCGATCGCCACGCTCCTTTGAATATCATCTCGCTTTCGTCGAGGATCTTCTCATTTGCATTATCCATGTGGCGATAGCCAGCTGTCGTGGCGATCGCTACGTTTGCTAGCGAAGACTGGAGATTCTCTTACGGACGGTCACGATGTACAGGTGTGAGTGTGGTGAGAGGAAAAAAGAAGCCATTTAGGTAGCTTCAACGTGGCCTTATTCTGAACTTTCGTACCACGGTGGGCCCACCGTTATCCCACGGTGGACCCCCAACCGACGGTGGGCCCACCGTTATCCCCAGGTTNAGATACGAGATCTCCAATGGAGGAGGGTTGTGCTGGCGGGTAGTAGTGTGAAGAACGCCAAAGATATGGGTCCANAAGGTGTGTGTACACCGATGGTGTACAGGGTCTCATCAGCGTTGAAAATGCCAGGAAATCGGTCCCATGGTGCGAAGGGTGCGCCAGCGTTCAGTGCTGCAAAAAAAAAACACTGAGATACGAGATCTCCAATGGAGGAGAGTTGTGCTGGCGGGTAGTAGTGTGAAGAACGCCAAAGATATGGGTCCACCGTACAAAAAGATGTCTTGGTCCCATTATTGTGGAAACCCCAAGGATGTGGGTCCACCGATGGAGAAAATTCGTCAGCGCTCAGCATTGTGGGAGAACCTAGTACATTTCTTTTTGTCCACGTAGATTTCCGATTCCGTCGGAGGCGAGCTGCTAAGTATACTCCGTTGCACGCAAGATCGAGGTTGCTGCACTAGATGAATAACATCTGGCGCTTCTCTTAGTGGCTTATTTTGGATTTTATAGAAGAATGCTTTCTCGGCAGCTCTCACATGTTTCTTTTTTTAGCTTGGATTCATCAGGGTGCAAAAAATATTCCACGTATCGTTATAGAATATACTATTTCACCAGTCTTGGCAGGCTTTTAAAGGCAGTGTGTCACCTCGTTTCGCATGTTGGAGATATCTATCAACAGATCCTTGATCTACTTGCCACGCTGATTGCAAAAGTATATATAAAATGTCACGGAAGTGACGAGAAATCCGTTTTTGGGAGGGTTCAAAGTGCAATTCACGGACCACCTGGGCGACGCGGTTCGTGAGTGTGCTGGCTGCCCGCCACGCCAGCAACGGTAGCCAACGAGTTTTGACATGCCAGATCGATGAGAGCAACGGCTTCACACGTCAGCTTAGTCGAGTTACAAGCCCTTTACAAACCCCGCCGCGAAAAACGGGTTCAAAGACCGTTTTGTGACATTTTATGTATAGTGGTGGTCATTCTGATTCAGTGCTGTTCCTTATCGGCCGTATCACTATACCTTCACATATCACCAGCGCGAGCTGGTGCAAGAGCGTGAGCGTAGCGGTGGTGCTCGATAAGAGTTTCATTCCACTAGTGAGTGGGGTTAATCCCGGCCGAAAACAGTTACCCTCACTGATAAATGAAGCTCACACCGCTACGCTCCCGCCATTGCATGAGCTCGCGTTGGTCATGCGTGGTGATATTAGTGATATGGCCGCAAAGGAACAGCACTGAAACAAGATGATCACTACTATATATCGCCGGAATCAGCGTGTCGAGGAGATTCCCGATCTGCCAACAGCTCAAACACGAAAACGAGGTGACACACTGCCTTTAAGATGAGTTAAGTCTCGCCAGTTGCTATAGGCGAGACATGTTTTGACACGTTACCAGTTCCTGATAGCGCTTAATTTCCATGATTTGACGTGAGGCAAAACGCGTCTTGTGCAGCTACATGCAAAACAGTGAATTTCTCTAGCTTTTGGAATAGACACCATGTATCAGATTGTGTACAAATAAATTGCGTTTTTTTTTGCAGATAAATTTTTGACCTATTGTTTTTCGTGCATTATTCAATCGATGTTGTTATTGTTGCATACCTTTCAAAAGCTTATGTATCGCTTAATCCTGCTCTTGCTTTCATTGATTTTGCAACTCATTCATGGATTGGTTCTATCCCGAGTTCCAAGACGTTCTCCAAGACACAAACTCCTACAATTTTGCTTCATGTATTCAAACTTGGACAAAAAGCAGTAGAGACTTATCGAAATTTTGTGAAAGCATGGGAACCAGATGTCATTTGATTAGCACCAATCAACTTTGGTTGCAAAAGTTCCGATCCAGCGACACGAACCCTGAAGATGAACAAGGTCGAGGTTGGATCCGTGAACTTGGTGAAGACGTCCTAAAGTCTCTGGTAATATCAGATCCACAAAAAACTGTGCGTGAGACAGCGGAGGATCTCCTTGTGCCATTTTCCACTGTCGCCAAGCGTTTGGAAAAACTTGAAAAGGTAAAGAAAATGGATCAATGCGTGCCACATGAACTAAACGCTGAACAGATGCTCAGACGCTACCAGATCTCATCGGAGCTGCTTTCACTGTATGAGAACGAGCCTTTACTTGGCCAAATCGTAACCTGCGACAGGAACTGGATCAAGTACAATAACCGCAAACGACCTTCGCAGTGGTCGGACAACAGAAACAATTTCCGAAGGAGAAGTTGTACGAAAAGAAGACTATGCTCACTGTTCGGTGGAATTCTGCGGGGTTTCTACATTATGAGTTCCTGTAACCATGTGAAACCATCAACACGGACAACTATTTCATCAAGTAGACAAAATGGTTAGAAATTGGCGCGTGCAAGACCAGCAGTGGTGAACAGGAAAGCTTCAATATTTCTAAATGATAACGCCAGACCCCACGTTTCACGAAAACGTCGCAGAAGTTGAGCAACCTGGGCTACGAGATACTGCCTCATCCAGCATACTCGACAGACCTGCCGCCAACGGATTATCACTTTTTCAAGCACCTCGACAACTTCACCGGGGGAAGAGTGTTCAAGAATCAACCCGTTGCTGAAACTGCCCGGATTTCTAGCGCAAGGAAACTGGCACTGAGTAGGAAATAGAGCAAGAGCGAAGTCACCGAATCTTGTGACCAATTGTGATCCTACTCCTCAAGCGACTGGGAAACTGCGTCAAGGCTGAGCCCCCTTCGCGCAAGATCTAGCATGATTAATGGCCAATGTCGATGACTGCTAATGCTTGTGTGGAAAAATGGAAAAGCTGATAATAACAAAATCGCAATACTTCACGTTTTTGATGTAGGATGTTGATTGATTTAAATTGAAGGCAGTGTCTCACTTTAGAAGTCGTTCTCGAGATCTGTACGATGATAGAATCGGTATGAGCTGTGTTCTGAAATGTATCCTGAAGCAGTATGTGGGTAAGAATTTCAGAATTATCGGATGTCTGTGAGTAGTGCGCGTGAGTAGTCATCAATGATGTGGGTATCGAACACGGACTGATGGTACAAATTGCAGTCGGATTTGTTGCGAAATAAAACGTTTACTGTTGACTTTTTAAAAAAAAATTTCCGATGCCAAACTATTACGTTGTTGGATGTCTCCCATCGCTGACTCTCGTGTAATGCCAAATTTTTCGGGATTGCGGGACTTTCTGTCCAAAACATTTGTGTAGGTTAGTCAGTAGACTATCCATCCCGAATTTGTCCTACAATTCCTTTGCTACTGTGACCGAAAAAATCGTCTTTAACTTTGGAAATGTTCTGCTGCTTTTTCTTTGAGAGCTCAGGAAACATAGCGACGCAAGCGATGCTGCAAAAAAAAATGTGTCATATGATACATCTTTACTCCCCTCTTAGTGTTCGGTAAAGATTAGGATCACAGCCACTAAATATAGCGCATGTTTCCACCATAAACTGAGCCGCTATCAACTTCAATTGTATAAGAAGCGTGCCACAACTTTGAAGCTTTTGACATACTTTCGCTTTGTTCTGCAACTCGCTTCCAGGGGGGAGAAGTGGGCTTCTTATCCTACTATTTCTTAATTGGCAGTTCATGTGTGTGTGGGTGCACGAGAACCAGCCATTGTCGTCAAAAACAAAGTGCACCATCGTGTTTAGCGCATCGAGCTATGTACGAAAAGGTTGCAAATTTTGATTCTTACCTTGATTTGCAGGTGTTTCGGTCCCCTTTCCGTCGCTTGGAAGACCAATAGTTGTTTACACCACAGTGAAAACGAATGAGAATTGGTGTTTATTGATCTGTTTTTATCAGCTCATATACAAGATAAGATGCGGGTGGGTATGTCTCAGGAACAAGCGGGGGAAAAGGAAGGGCGGGAGACAGGAAGGATGAATGGAGTTGGATCCCACGGTGTGATAAGGGTGCGCCGGCGCCTAAAAGTGGAGAAACGTCTGGAGTTAGGTCCCCCGATGTGATAAGGTCGTGCCAGCGTCGAAGAATGGTGAAACGTAAGGCGTTGGGTTCCACGGTATGATAAGGGTGCGTCGGCGCCTAAAAGTGGAGAAACGGCTGTAGTTGAGTCCTATGGTGTGATCAGGGTGCGCCGGCGTCCAAAAGTGGGGAAACGTATGCATACAGATCCAGTGTTGTGGGAAGGGTGCGCCGTAACGCAGTAGTGTAAGAATATGCTACCGATCCGATTCGCTTCCGTTACTGAATCGGTTACCTTTCGTCCAGTGACTTACAGTGAGTGAAAGCTGAATAATAAAGCACAGCAGTGGCTTCATCGTGTGCGAGCTTCTCTCTTTATCTGGACGTGGAGTACTTCGGCTCCCGGACATAGTAGGAAAAAAGCCAATCGGCACATGAGTACCGATAGGGTGAGGAGTGGTCGACATGGTGTGGGGAATGTGCCATATTAAAACAATGCGAGCGAAGCGAGCAACATCTGAAGCATGAGAGTCCGGCGTTAGCCGGACGATCAGGCTGGTGTTAATGAAGTGGGAAATGTGGATGGATCGGACGCCGGTAACCTTTCTTGTCTGCAACAATGGCAAACATATAGTGTAGTTGTCAGTTGTTTTGTAAAAGGAAGTTTAATTCGGAAAAGAAGACTGAAAATGGCGGGCAACTTCTGCAACTACCCACGTTTCTGCTAATAGGAAGCTTGTTTGCAAATTGTTTTGTTGCCTCACTTACAATATCTCACTGACACTTAGTGTTTTACATCTTCTCACTTTGCGGTGCTGGAGCACTCTCATATGTTGCTGGAACCGTTTCTCAGCATCTCCACCATTGCCTGGTCTAAGCGTACCTGATGCACATCTGCGAAACTGTCGAGAGTTTGCTTGCAACCGTCTCAGAGTTTTTGTGTTGTTTACTACTCCTGCAAAAAATTTGCGAATGTAACCGAAGTAAGTTTCATTTAACTCGAGCAATACTAACCAGTCGGAGGAATTATGGATGAACAATGGGATTCTGTGCAGCGGTTGGGAGGCGTCAATAGATTCGATCAGTATGCAGCTTGCATCGTTCTATTTTGCACAGCACACCATATCTGTTTTTTCAGGAAAGACATCGTATACAGCTGGATGTACTCACCATCAGGTCGATATGCAGTCGATTTTGACTACAAGGTAGGATGTAAAAGTTGAGTATGACTTAGGTAACGTGTATAGGGCAATTTATACCAGATGCGACTACCAGGCGCACGCATCCATTTGCGGAAGATTTTCGATGAAGAGGTCAACGCGGCATGAAATTTCTCAATGAAAAGAATGCGCGGCCATCGCGAGGCCATGAACGCGTGCGACTGAGCTGCGACTGCGATGCGACTAGTCCCTATTCTTCATCATATAGACGCACGCACGTCAGTTGCACGCATCCAGTATAAATTATCCTTATCATATCTTCGCCTTCCTTATAACCGGAGGCGCTGGAATTTTTATCTTCAGGAAATTGTTCAGCGCGATGAGGAACCGGAAACACACCATTTTCTCTTCAGATTTTTTGTATTGGATGTTCTTATGAAAGAGTGGTGTCCTTACATCGTTAACACTGGACCATTTAAGGTAAACAGCTCTTGAAGGATTTTGCCCAAACGTCGTCTTTTTTAGAGTATCTCCAGACTTCGCCAGAGGTCGTCACATGGATAAAATGAATGAGGAACCCCAGACGAAAGAGGGATGATAATCAAAGTGGTGTGGCAATCGATAGACATCCTTCCCATTATCGCCATCATTCACATCGCCACTTCATTGTGGGCACATCCTCGAGAGTACCGGCGATTGGCAGCGTTTCAGGCGAGCCACGTGGCAATCGATACGTATCATTTCCACGATCCTTATCTCTTCTATCGCCGGTTCATCTTGCTTCTTAATAATTGGCACTTCATGTGTGTGTGTTGTGTGTGTTGTGTGTGTATGTGTGTGTGTTGTGTGTATGTGTGTGTGTGTGTGTGTGTGTGTGTGTGTGTGTGTGTGTGTGTGTGTGTGTGTGTGTGTGTGTGTGTGTGCATGAAAAATGAATGAGATAAGCCCAGCCACTATAAAAGAGAAAGATGGGTAGGATCTCTTTATGTCAATAAGAAGGAGCCATGAAGGCGGAGAAGAACACGAAAGGGGGGGGGGGGATGCTGTGGGGCTGGGCCGGCGCCCAGAAGGGGTGATAATGCTACGGAAAGGGTCCATCTTTGCGGCAACGGTGCGCTGGCGTCCAAAAGCGGGGAAACGCTCAGACACGGGTTCAACGGTGTGATAAGGGTGCGGTGGCGTCCAAAAGTGGGGAAACGCTCAGAGACGGGTTCCACAGGGTGATAAGGGTGTGCAGGCGTTAAAGTGGGAGAGAGCCTGGAAACGGGACCAGCGGTGGGGTGAGGAGCGCTGGCGTCTGCTAGTGGCGAAACGCTTGGAGACGGGTCCAACGGTCCTGCACAAGGAAAGACGTCGCTCACCTGCTGCACAATCAGAAAGCTTAAAGGTGCAAAAAACGAGAGATTTGATAAATGAGGAATGGCAGGTGTGGTGTGAGAGATGCCACATGAAGGCAACGCGAGCGAAGCGAGCACGAAAAGAAGCCTGAGAATCCGGCGTTAGCCGGACGATCAAGCTGGTTTTAATTTATTTCGAACTGGCGAAGTCTGGGGATACTTAGACCGCTCGAATACCCTACAGAGAGCGGTGCAACAATCGATGCATTAACATTCGGACTTTCCCAACATTTGTATACACGTTTCGCTTTTGCAGCGGTTTTACTCCTTCTATTGGCTGAACGATAATTCAGCTGTACTGTTAGACTTCACAAAAAGAGACAGTTCTGTCCGTCAAAATGTCCTGAATTTCGACCATGTGAAGAAGTTGGTAACATGTGACCTAGTGAGGTAGAGGTTGGTTTACTCTTTAGGCGCAGAACTCAAAACGCGCAAATTTTTACTTTTCCGGTTTTTACTGTCACCTATACTAGGTTGTAAGCGAATCAAAACATCATGGCTTACGCTAACGGACTTAGTGTTTAAGTCTCTGTCATGACCGTGTTTTTATACGTTATATGTGGCAGTGGGAGTGAAACGAAATTTAATGGACCGGATTTGAGTAAAGTGCTCTACAGCGGGTCCACTGTGCTATGAAGTAATTATTGCGCTATGCGATGGGTACACTGTGCCGATAAGGGTGCGCCGGCGTCGAAAAGTGAGGGAAAAGTCTGGGAACGGTCCCAACGGTGAGAAAAGCGCACACAGGTACCAAGAAGTGGGGAAATGCTTGGAGAGCCGTGGGATAAGCTTGGGACGGCATCGATAAGTGGAGAAACTCCTTGGACG
This sequence comes from Ancylostoma ceylanicum, assembly GCA_000688135.1. NCBI lineage: Eukaryota > Metazoa > Nematoda > Chromadorea > Rhabditida > Ancylostomatidae > Ancylostoma > Ancylostoma ceylanicum. The sequence goes on from JARK01001540.1 coordinate 269,483, forward strand.
TGTATGCCGGTACGTTATGGGTGCGTCGGTCAGCAGAAGCGGAGCTACGCCTAACAACAGTATAGTAAACACCAAGTGATAGAGATCAGCGGTGACACTATCGGTCAGGTGACACTAAATCAGGAATCTCCCGGAATAGATTTAGGACCTCGATAAGCGAATGTTTTTTTTTTCGCCATGGCAATGGACAACAATACTTATTTTGAGAGGCTGTTTCGTCGTTCTATGAATCCATACTTATCATATATCTACTGGGAAAGAGCAAATTAACAAATCTATAACAGAAAACAGTGAAGAAATTGCTCTCAAGTAAGGAAATAACAGAAACACAAACACACATACACAAACACACATACAAACATACAAACACACATACACAAATAAGGAAATAGCTGTTTTGGCGCGATTTCCGTGTTTGCATGCGAAAATTTTAACCGCGGCCGAAAGCAAAGCTAGCAGTGAACCCGGAAGTGCCCTACCGATTTTTCAAATCTCCCAGAGATTTTTGTGGGTCCCATAGAAGGAGGCTTCTACTACCCCCACAGGAGTTTGGAGTCTCCTCACAAATAGATGAAGTGGTAGGGAGAAAGGCATCTCCACTACCTGCGCGCCAGAGTCCACGTCTCACCTGGACTTTCCGGAGGCTGTGAACATAGGGCAGTAGGAAACATCAGGAACAAAAGTAATTTTCATGCTCACAACTAGGTCATGAGGAGAAATCAACAACTGGTTTTTCCAAGTTCCTCTTCTTGGTTGTTAGCGAACGCTTATTCTTGTCCAAAGATTTCTGCCACACCCTGAAGATCATGATTTACTTAAGGTATCTCTGAAGTGTTTCTTTTATAGTGCGGCTGATACAAAATACAGCGACAGCACCATCGTCCATGACCAAACGGAGTAACAGCCTTACTCACAAGGAAAGTGCAAGAGGCCAGGCTGACAGATCGAAATGAAACCTATCTGGCTTGAATCCTTGCTTGACAAGGTCCTCCAGCATATATTTCATTTTTGCCCAACGTGCTAAAAAACAGGTATGGCCGAGTGGTGAAGGTGCTGAACTGTTAGGGAGAGGGTCAAGGGTTCGGATCCTGTCATATGTATCCGTTTTGCATTTTTGTTTTTTATTCTTTCTACCTTGTTGGAATTGGATTTGAAAGATTAGTACATAAAACCTATCATTTTCATTGATTAATGCAGGTGGCTGTGCATTGGGCTGGGTTCTGATTCGTGATTGTCCTCTACAGCTCAAGATCTTGTCAATAAGGATAGGTTTTATGTTCTAGTTCTTTAAAGTTAATCTCAACGACGAAGAAGGAATAAAAAACAAGAATGCAAAACGGATACACATGACGGGATCCGAACCCTCGAACCTCTGCCCAACAGTTCAGCACCTTCACCACTCGGCCATATCTGTTTTTTAGCACGTTGGGCAAAAACGAAATATATGCTGGAGGACCTTGCCAAACAAAGATTCAAGCCAGATAGGTTTCATTTCAATCTGCCAGCCTGGCCTCTTGCATTTCTTTTGTCAGATGTCTTTTCCGAGATTGCTGCAGTAACAAAATTCATATAACTGTCAAAAACGACACCGTACATGACGTGCTCAGCATTAACCAGACCCGTCTATGAGATACTTCACGCATTCGACTTCATCTGAGCACAGAAGAGGGATTCAGTGCGTACCGGGTGGCCCATAATTATGGTGACAGAACAGGCAACCATATTAAACGCTTTCTAACATCACTTGAAATGGCGATGTGGTAATTTTGTTCATTAATGAACAACGAACAAAAGCATGTGTCGAGTTCCAAAATATTAGGTTGAATCATAAGTTCTGTCCCTCTATGCTTATCACATTGTGACTTGCTATTAAAAGAACTAATGTCGACCTAATCTGAATTGCAAGGGAGGGCTATGTATGCGCTACTGAATGAGTGGCCATCTGTAAAAAAAAGAATGTGAAATGAATTAAAATGTTGTCGATTTGCGCTATCCACCGCGGAATAGCCCAAAAGAGCATCTTTGGAATATTGTTTTTATTTCTGTGCCTTTGAGGATATGTAGATGGAACTCTTTATTTACCTCAGGTTTCGGCCTCTCGCCGTCTTCGGAGGTCTGCAAAGAGGGCAACACCAAAAATCTTACGTCTAGCTAACCAAGAACCTCTCTATCTTGTGCTAAATCTCAATGTCGTTCCAAGCACAAAACGCAGAAGGCACACACTGCTAAAAATCAGCTCACTAAAAAACTTCGAGGGGCTCAGTACGAGGTGACCCCTCATATAGAGATGACGTGCCGCCTCCGGGCAAATTCCACTAAAACGGTATTCAACATCATGACTTACAATAACGGGCTTAGCCTGTCTGTAAGTGTGGATGTCTGTTTGGTTGCCTGTCTGCCACGACATTGTACGATTGGTCAGTGATGGTGATTGTGAGATCATAGAAAAGGCTAGAGAACGGTGTGTTTTAGTGGACTGGGGAGGAAGGCGTGTTCACCGATGGAGAAGGGTAGCCCTGACGTTGAAGAAAGGCGCGAGACGGCTCCGCTGTTGTGATACGTGTGCGCCGGCGCCCAAAGTGGGGGGAGACGGGTCCACTGTTTGGATGAGGGGCGTCGGCTCTCAAAGTGGGGAGATGCTCATAGACGGCTACCACGGTGTGATATGGGAGTGCGAGTGTTCAGAGGGGAGAGGGGTTCAATCCTACGCAAGGGGGCCAATCCTATCCATTGCGGCTTTCTCTCCTGCATGCTTTCCTTCCTCCCCTACACTTATTTTCTCATTATTCCTTTCCCCACTCTCTGTCATTTCCATTCGGGTCTGGATGGATTATCTCCTTTCTTCTTTTATCAGTGTTCGATGAGAGCTTCTTAGTTAGTAGTTTTACTCCATTCCAGAATATACATATACACGAATGCGATGCGAGCGAAGCGATCAGGCCGGTACCGTTAGGAAGCACAACTACGAAATATAAGAAAGAAACTTTTCCTAAAGAGCCTGCTTCAAACAAGCTGCAGTATAGCTCGTTTTCGTCCTAGAAAGATGTTGGGAAACGCTTACGGTATTGCTTTGCTCTAGATGCTCGAATATACTTTCAAAATGCACGCAGAGTTGCTGGAACAAGAACAAACGTAATGAGAATGAAGCGGTGAAAAAGAGCTGTTTGTCTCAAATCATCGCCCTCCAAATGTAAAATGGATGTCTGCGTTGGGATTGGAAATCACAAAATCAGCGTTCCAGCACTAATTACTGTACGGACGTTCGTTTTGCGAGAAGACGAGTCTCCAATTTCGTAACAGAGTCGTACTTCCTCAAAAACTCCGAAATTCGGAGAAATTTTCAACACAAAAATCTCCCCGAGTGCTGCTCTCGAAAGCATGGTCTTTTTTTGAGTTCATTGATTCGAGTGATGCCTTCTGCGGAGTACATCCTAGAAAAGCAGCTCGGGGATAGCTGTTTCTGACTAATGAAATTTCCATTACCCTTCATGCGTTATGTTGTGCTGCTAATTCCTATCAGTCACTTTGCGCTGAACAATACTGCTTTCTATTCCAATTTGTTGGCTGACACAATCAATCGTTTTCATTCAGAATAATCGAGTTTGATGTCGACTACATGTGTTACAGTAAGGATCTCGTTGCACAAACACTGCACCATCCAAGAGGAGGTGAGATTATGTTTCTTGGTTAAGAATGCTCAATAAAAGAGTTGAAATGCAGACCTGTTGCTCCTGTGTGGCTACCGAAGTTCTGAAGATGGACTGCTCTGCCGCTTAGTACCATCCCTTCCACTTATGGACTTCTTTTTGCTTGCTGATACGTTCTACATTGATACGGAGAATATTCTTCGTGCTCTTTCTCTAAGTATAGTCCACCGCTGCAGTTAACACAAGTTCTCTCGTATTAAGCAGAAAGGTTCAGAGGTGCTTTCAGACGACCAACTTCATGCCGGTGGTCACCCTTTCGTGTTTGGTACAACTTTGACGTTCCTGTTGTATAGCAGAAATGCTGCTAAAGTATTCCACTACGTTAACTACACCTTGCAAGTTAATCTGAGTGCGGTGATTGCTGGGAACGACAGAAATATTTCAGCAAGTTGGTAACCCCTAATTTTCTATTTCGTTCGATGTGTTAAGGCTTCACCAGGTTGTAGTGAGAATTGATACAAGATCATCTAAAGTGAAATAAAAATTTTTTGGTTACAATTAAGCGCAGCGCTCCGTTCCGAATAGAAGCGTCTGTGGTTGTCCTGATGAAAAAAGGATACACATGGAATGAGTTTTTTGACGCTGACCAGCAAATAGGAAATTCAACACAACTACAAGAATTTCCATGTTTCTTGATTTTTGAACCTGGGCATTTTCAAGATATTCTTTGTATGCTGCTGCTATATCCAGGTTGTTAGGTGGAACTCGTTTATTAATTGCCTGACGTTTCGACTTAAACGTCTTCTTCGGAGGCCTGAAAGTGGTGTAAAGCTCGATTTTGCGTTCTTGGCCACCAAACGTTTTGTCCGCTCTTGGCTAGTGCAACATCATTCTGGATTAGCTAGAGAGAACCGCTCTTAGACAATTGGAAACTAACCACCGTCTTTGAGTCCACCGTTTCCTGCGGATGTCCGGACCGTTCAGACACAGACACTACGGACAAGTGAGCGTGATCCTGTACCCTAGATGGAATACGGGTTCGGGTATCGTAGTGATCTACAGCTCGCATAATGATAGAAAGGGGAGGAAATCATTGGTAATTGACAGGCATTCATTTCTGTTATTCATGCTCGGGTTTCTGGCCGAAATCCAAAACCCTTCGATAGCCTTCCGCGCAGTGATGTCCGTCTCATGGGTGAGTATCCTACACATTACATCAAAGTCATTGTCATTGTGCCCTTCGTGTCTATGCTTCCCAAGTGCTGATACGTGCAATTTCGAGCACGGCACAGAGAAACCCTACGCAGAACCCATGAAAACAAACTTGCACTCTGCCTACCTTTCGTTTCCGATGAAATGTCTGCAGACATACGACGGTGTCTAAGACGAGCTCAACTGCAAAATGATGTTACCTTGGTTGGCATACCTAGTGATAACATCAAAAAACAGTTGGTTCGAAATAGATTGTACGATAAGGAATGCATATCAAAAGATTGCATTGTCTGCCCATATGGAAGGGATGGAGACTGTTCAAAGGCTGGAGTTGTTTATCAAATTACTTGTTTGAATTGTGGAGCTCTATATATCGGGGAGACGGGCCGCGTGCTCAGCATTCGCATCAAAGAACATAGCGAGTAAGCGAAGAAGGAGTCTTGTATCAGCACTTGGGAAGCATAGACACGAAGGGCACAATGACAATGACTTTGATGTGATGTGTAGGATACTCACCCATGAGACGGACATCACTGCGCGGAAGGCTATGGGAGGGTTTTGGATATCGGCCAGAAACCCGAGCATGAATAACAGAAATGAATGCCTGTCGATTACCAATGATTTCCTCCCCTTTCTATCACTATGCGAGCTGTAGATCACTACGATACCCGAACCCGTATTCCATCTAGGGTACAGGGTCACGCTCACTTGTCCGTAGCTCTGAACTTTCGTACCACGGTGGGCCCACCGTTATCCCACGGTGGACCCCCAACCGACGGTGGGCCCACCGTTATTCCCAGGTTGTCCCCCAGTTATCTCCCGATTATGGTGTCCGCCCCCACTTATCCCACCCTTATCCCACCATTGTTATCAATCCCACGGTGCGCCCACCATTTTCCCACGGTGGGCTCACCGTGCTTGGAGAACCCACGGTGGGACCACAACTTGCCCACCATTCACCCACTGCTAACCCACGTGTCGACTTTTCCGTGTAAACAATTGTTAGACAGCTGCTGATACTGATAGAAACCGTATATAAGCCGAGTGCGGGGTATGGAAGTCAGAGTCTTGTCTCCGCTTAGATGGAGACTAGACGAGCCCTACGGGACTTGTCTGACCAGCTGTGGCCCGGCGGAAACCGCGGCCCAGCGAACGGTCAGACAAGATGCGTGGGACGCGGTCGCGTGCGAACGCATCGCGGATGTAAATATCCGCGCGTGACCGCGTAGCCCACTGGGAGCCTGCGCTGGCTCCTGCGCGGGCCCCTGGGCGCCTGCGCAAGCTCCTGCGCGGGCCCCTGGGCGCCCCATCGCAGGCTCTAGCGTAGGCATCTGCACACAAAGGCGTGCATGGAAAACCTGGAAATCCCCCAGTTTCCCCACGGAAATCCCCAAGTTTCCCCACGGAAATCCCCAAGTTTCCCCACAGAAATTCCCAAGTTTCTCCACGGAAATACCACAGTTTCCCCACGGAAACCTCCTCGGTTCCCCTCGGAAAACCCAGTTAGCTCACGGTGGCCCCACGAGTAGCCCGCGGTGGCCCCACTGTTTGCCCATGGTTGAGGTGCCGAACATTCACCATGGGATAACGGTGGGTCCACCGTGGTACGAAAGTTCAGAGTATCTCGCAATCTCCTCCGCACCGCTCTACCCGTCAATGGTTGCTCGGATGAAGGATTATTTTGAGCACGCTCCAATCACTTGTTGTCAGAAGAGTGATTCGCATTTTGGCACAGTCTTCTTGCTGGAACAGTACGTTCATACACTGCTCTTCTACTCACACAAACAGTAGGCTCATTCCTGGCTCTGTCGCTTACTCAACTTTAGTTCACCTTTTCGTTTTAGATATGCCAAATCAGAGCGAGAGTAGCAGATCAGATGGCAAAAAGTCGAAGCTCTCATGCAAGAGAAAGAAGGCAGCTTCAGATCTTCAAGATCAAGGGTGTCTAGGTGAGCGCATAGCTGGATCGCCAAAAAGTGCTTTTGGTGCCAACGGCAAATGGAAGGAGAAGTAGGATCGTATTCTCTGCGTATTAGTTCAAGGAACGGTAAATTCATAATTCTTCACTGACACGTTGCAGCTCTGTCGAATCAAAACGAAAGCATCGGATCAGAAGCCAAGCAGTCAAAGTCATTACCTGAAGCAAGAACGTTACCTAATTATCCACTAGATCGCCAGTGCCAAAGTTAGTTTACAGCTGGGTTGACTGAGAGTGCTTTACTCGTATTGGTGGCATAACGTGCAGAGCAGGAGGCTCATATTTTCTGCTCTAATACTTGTTAGGACAGTGGGTTCACCATCTCCGCTATAACAGTTCCCAACCCCAAGGTTTACTATTTCATTTCAGACAAGTCAAATCAATGTGAGATCAACAGATCAGATACGTCAAGTCGAAGCGAGAGCAACAGATCAGATCGTGAGAAGTCTAGGCTTTCGTGCAAGAGGAAAAAAGCAGCGAAAGAACCGCCAGATGTCCGATGTCGAGGTAAGCGCATAGCTGGATTTCAAAAAATGTGTTTCGTGCTAATGGCAAATGAAAGGAGGAAGCGAGGGATTTGAATCAGAAGACGAGCAGTCAAAACCATTACCTGAAGGAAGAGAGGAAAATAGTAATCCTCTAAATAACCAGTGCCAAGGTAAGCTCATAGCTGTGTTAGTAAGAGTGTTTTATTCGTATTGATGACAAAATATAAGGAGCAGTGCGCTCATATTTTCTACCTCAATACTCACCCAAGCAGTGGGTTCATATTTCCAGCTCTAACAATTACCTAACATCAAGGTTCATTAATTCGTCTCAGATAAGCCGAATCAAAGTGAAGGCAGCAGATCTGACCGTAAGAAGTCAAGGCGTTTGTGCAAGGGGAAAAAAGCAGCGAGGGAACCGCCAGACGCCCGGTGTCGAGGTAAGCGCATGGCTGGATCTCTAAAAAGAGTTTTTTGTGCTAATGGCAAATCAAAGGTGGAAGCGACGGTATTGGATCAGAAGACGAGCAGTCAAAGCCATTACCTGAAAGGAGAAACGAAACTAGTTATCCTCCAGATAACCAGTGCCAAGGTAAGCTCCTAGCTGTGTAAGTAAGAGTGCTTTAGTTGCACAGGGGGGGGGGCATAAGTCATTGCACAACGTTTGCTGGCTTATTTCTCTGCAATAGTGTCATCTTTCGCGCCATGCTAGGGACAGCTTGATAGAGCTGGATCAACTCTATTTTGTTGTTACAAAATACGACTTGAAAACTTGTGAGATAACGAAAAAAAATTTGGAACTTTCTCTGCAGATTTTTGGTTCCACCAAGTGCACAGGCTCAGCCCGTAATTTCAGACAAAAACAATTTTTCACAACGGTTGAGGTGGGATAAAAACTCGTCTGGTGTTCTCTACATTGAACACAAGATATATGTGAAAAACTTACCCGAGATCGGCGTTGATAAGAGCAGAGAACGAGACTGTTCCAAAAGTTGCTTGGGCGACAAAACCAAGTCAAAGGTTTCGAGGAGCACAGTTGGCGAATATCCAGGCCTATTGATCAAGCCCATAATCACTTTGTAGCATTTCCATCCTAGTTTTCAGAAAACAATTCGTAGCTGCGCTCCATCTTCCAGTGAAAAAATCCTCGAAGGCAATATCCACGTACTCTCTTCATAGAACCTGGGTATACTGTCGTGATAATATTTGTTTTGCTTCTGTGCCTCACAGAAGCAAAACAAATATTACCTCGAAAGCAAATTTGGTGAAAATTGGCCATGATTGGGAGCATGCGGTAGTCGTAGTTATTTGCTCACATTTTTCCTATTATTCGCTGCCATGAGAAAACCCAGGTAAAATTGGGAAGAGCACTTTTGTGCTTTAAGAGGCATCTGGCAGTCAAACCGCTTCCCGAAGATTTGGTGAGTTTCGCCGGATAAAATGTCACGACATTTAATTTTTGAATTTTGTTTCGAGGCCAACTGCTCGAATGCAAAACCCTCTCAGGAAACCTCGTTTTAATTGGAAGATATTCTGATACTTTTTCTATTCGATCGGAATAAGAGTGGAATTGAGCATGGGTCCCTTGCGGAGAAACAAAAGGTCAACAGTTGTACAATAACTTATGCCCCCTGTACTGATGGCAAAATGTACGGAGCAGTGAGCCCATATTTTCTGCATTAACACTTCCCCAAGCAGTGGGTTCATATTTCCAGCATTTACAATTATCCAGCATCAGGGTTCATTTATTCGTCTCAGATAAGCCAGGTCAAAGTGAGAGCAGCAAATCAGATCGTACGAAGTCTAAGTCTCCGTGTAAGCGGAAGAAAGCTGCAAGGGATGCGCCAGATCACCGGGGTCAAGGTAAGCGCATAGTTGCATCTGAAAAAGTGCTGTTCGTGTTAGTGACAAATGATAGGAGAAAACGAAAGTATTGGAACAGAAGAGAATAACTCTAAGCCTTTACTTGAAGGTGGAAAGAAAACGAGTTATTCTCCTATTAGCCAAGTTAAGCTCATGGCTGTTGTAACAGATGGGCTCAGACGCTGGCCAGCGGCTGTTGAATCACCGATCTGGAGCTAGGCCGGCAATAGTAGAGCCGGTCGGCCGCTGCTGCTCCTTCGCCCGGCCGGACCTGTTCCAAATCGAGTGCGTGAAAGCACTACTGCTCCAAATCGTGAGCACATTGCAGCATTTTCCACAATCTCACTTCTTATTAATTGGCACTTCATGTGTGTGTGTGTGTGTGTGTGTGTGTGTGTGTGTGTGTGTGTGTGTGTGTGTGTNTCTCTCGAGTTAATCCAGAATGATGTTGCACTAGCCAAGAGCGGACAAAACCTTTGGTGGCCAAGAACGCAAAATCGAGCTTTACACCACTTTCAGGCCTCCGAAGAAAACGTTTAAGTCGAAACGTCAGGCCGTTAATAAACGAGTTCCACCTAACAACCTGGATATAGCAGCAGCATACAAAGAACAACTACAAGATTTCAATCACCTTTATGCGGGTTCCATTACTCTGAACTTTCGTACCATGGTGGACCCACCGTTATCCCATGGTGAATGTTCGGCACGTCAACCATGGGCAAACAGTGAGGCCACCGCGGGCTACTCGTGGGACCACCGTGGGCTAACTGTGGGTTTTCCAAGGGGAACCGAGGAGTTTTCCGTGGGGAAACTGTGATATTTCCGTGGGAAAACTGTGGGATTTCCGTGGGGAATTTACATCCGCGATGCGTTCGCACGCGACCACGCCCTATGCATCTTGTCTGACCGTTCGCTGGAACGCGGTTTCCGCCGGGCCACAGCTGGCCAGACAAGTCCCGCAGGGCTCGTCTAAGCTCCACCTACTCTGATGTTGAATGGCAATACATTTGGCGAGGTTTGTTTGGCAACCTCGCAGACGAGCTTGCAAACTAGCCAGGCAAACGAACCCCGTCAAATGTATTGCCAAACACGAAGTCCCGTAAACTGTCTTGCCAAACAAACCCCGTAAAATGTATCGCCAAACAAACCCCGTAAAA
>JARK01001540.1:281084-303958 GCA_000688135.1 Ancylostoma ceylanicum
CCCGTAAACTGTCTTGCCAAACACACTGTCTTGCCATTTGTATCGCCAAACAGGCTCTTCACTCATTCTCCCGTAAAATGTATTGCCAAGCAAAATTTTCTCCCGTAAACTGTCTTGCCAAACACGAAGTCCCGTAAAATGTATTGCCATTCAACATCAGAGTAAGCGGAGACAAGACTCTAACTTCCATACCCCACACTCGGCTTATATACGGTTTCATCAGTATCAGCAGCTGTCTAACAATTGTTTACATGGAAAAGTCGGAACGTGCGTTAGAAGTGGGTGAATGACCGTTGCTGCAAAAGTGGACCCTCCGCGTAGCATTATCACCCCCTCTGGGCGCCGGCCCAGCCCTACAGCGTCACCGCTCATCCGTGTCCTTCTTCTCTTTCCTGGCTCCTCCCCTTCGATATAAAGAGATCCTACCCATCTATTCTTTTTATACTGGCTGGGCTCATCTCATTCATTCCAACTGTGGTAAACACAACTGTCGATCAATAGGACAACTTAACATGTTTGAACGTGACAAAAGTGGCCCAAACCACCTGTAAATCAAGGTAAAAATCAAAGGATACCACATTTTCGTACATAACTCGACGCGCTGAACACGATGGTGCTGTTAGTTTCTGGCGAGTGGGCCTGGTTCTCATGCACAGACACACACACATGAAGTGCCAATTAATGAGAAGTGAGATAGTGCTGTATTATGAGTCCTACTCTATAGATAGATAGAAGCACTTTCCTGACGTGCTCTTTTGTCTCAATGCGGCGTTAAGTTATTAACGTTCTTCCCCAGCAGTGCGCAGCACATCAAAGAGTGAGTCTCTGTTGTATTTTTGAAATGAATTCTGCAAGGTCGGTTGCTTGAGATACTGATCGTGAACTCTACCCATTTTGTACGACAAAGGCATTTTTGTAGGGCAGAGGGGGTGAAATAGTTGTAGAGACCGTTTCAGCGTTCTCTACAAACAAACATTCATAATTTTTTTCGCAATGGCTTCAGCGAAAACGGATAGCGGAGATGAGACCTATTGTAGGCCATTGCCTAACTGTGTCGTGCACACCAAAAACCTTTCTGTGGACTCAAAAGCGGTTGAGAAGAAAGAGAGATCCACTCGTACATGAGAACTGGAAAACGAACTTCTAAGAAGCTTTTTCAGGGCACGCACGACTTAACGTTTTTACATTTCCGCAAAACCCTCAGTGGATGCCAACGTTGAACTCAATTCCGAATACTCACAATACGGAAAGATTTGTGGCTTTATGGGAAGCAGTGAGTAGCTAAATGCTTAACAAATGCAGTAATTTGCTCAACCATCCTTGTATTTCAGCCTCGCCCTACAACCGCGGTTAGGCGCTCCGGTAAAACGAAGCTTTTTGTGCTAGATCTCAAGCTCAACGTCATGCGCCTAATGTATTCATCTCTGCTCAAGTACTAAAGTTTTTGACCTATTCGTTCATCTTCAATGTAGCACCTTCGCTTTTTAAGGAAAGTATTCTTGCTTTTATTTGCAGGACCGACTTCGTTTGCTTACACCCAAGCGGCTCCCTTCACACATTCATTCAAACAGTTTCGGGGATGAAAATGAAAACGGCACAACTGGATTTTCACGTTCACTCATTGAAAGGCCTATGTCAACAGGAAATCATTCGCTACTCATCTCGATCTACTGACATTGATTCATTCTCCTTGTATTCCACCTTTTCGTGATGACTTTAAGAATTTGTTGATATTACCACAAGCATGTGTGTTCTACGATATTACTCATTTACGATCTCGATTGATTCCTTTATTTACGATTTAGATTAATTCCACATAATTCACTTGTAAATTTTCAACTCTGTGATAATCATTATCCCCGTCAAAGAACATAAAGTGTTCCGAATCACTGATGACTAGAATGTGCACAACACAAATCCATAACTGGAAGAGATTTCTCTGTCCCCCCCCCCCCCCCNCGTGGATTGTTGACCTAACGCACGATGACACCAGTGGTCTGTACAGGGGAGATTACGCTCTTTATGATTTCTTCTTCAAGAACAGGAACGCGCCCTTAATCAAGCCATATGCTGCAAGCATGCCTTATCGCACACAGCATGAGAGCGCGATAAGCTGCAGCGTTTTCTGCGATGCTACTACTCCTGTTCGCGGTTGTTTCTTCTGTTCTTGCGGAATGCCCGATAGGCACGACATACCATCCAGAGTTCAATAGGTGCGTAATACCACGAAATGTGTACCTAATCATTTACTACCATCCATGATTTTCTGCACCAATGACATCAGTTAAATATTAGTTTTCCATCTTTCTCTTCCAGGATGAGTGAAAAAAGAATGCAAGATCTCTGATAGCACTGTTTTCACTGCCGCAAATTATTGCAGTTTAGATGCTACTTGTTTGTGTCAGATCCACAACCATTTGGCCTTGCCGAAGATGCCTGTGCCGCCAATAAAGGACATGTCGTGTCGGTAACGAATGGATTCGAGAATGCAATGTTGGCTGGTAGGTTTCAAACCGCATGTTTTTGAGTGGACTTTGAATATATGTCAAAATAATCGGCCCAGAGGATTTGATCAATACATCGGCGCAACCGCACCCCCTTGCAAATCTTGAGGACAATGGAAGGAATCCAGAGAATATTCAGAAAGTATGATTAATTGCATATGTAGCTGGTTACCGAATATTATATAAACTCGATAGCTCGTCTATGATGTGGGTGTGAGTCCCGGTCGCTTTGGGAGTATAAACGGATCCTGTCTCTGTGGAGTCAAGTGTGAAGCTGGACAGGGGATGCGGCTTAACGTGCTCTAGATGGGAGGCTACACAGCGCGGATGCTCCGCAACCTCGATGCTGCGGAGCTACCATGATTTCGCATATCATTAATCCCAACACGTTTAGTTACTACATCATCCTATCTGTTAGCAAAGAAATGATTGAAACTATGCAGACACCGCATTTTCAAATTCTGTCTTTCGCGTGATATTTCGATGAGACCATACTCAGATATTCGCTCAGGAGTCCCGCCTGACAAAATGATGACTCCCGCTCGAGGGTGAGCGGGAGTCATCGAAAACAGCTAGTTTTTGTCCCGCAACATCCCGATTTTGTCTCGCAAGCTCATCAAGTTGTTTTATCCCGGACTTGAGGCAAAAAGGGATGGTGTGGCAATCGCAGTATCTGGGCCCCTAAAAGAACATGTATCGTCTGTGAATCGTGTTAGCGATAGGATAATATCCCTTCGAATCGCTACCAAGGACGGTTTCTGGACAGTAGTGTCCGTATATGCTCCGCAGTGCGGCTGTACCGAGGCTGATAAGGAGGCATTCTACGAGGAGCTCGACGACGTCATCAGAAGTGCGCCTGAAGGGGACTTCATGACGGTTGCAGGAGATTTCAATGGTCATGTAGGGCAAGATAGACAGGGTTTCGAAAGAGTTCATGGAGGAATAAGCTTTGGAAGGAGAAATCAAGAAGGTGAGGGGATCATTGAGCTGGCTGAAGTGCACGATCTTGCGATTGCTAGCACCTTCTTCATAAAGAGAGAGTCTCAGAAGATTACGTATTGCAGCGGAGGTCGGCAAAGTGAGATTGACCACATCCTCGTTAGAAGACAATTTCTGAAAACAGTCAAGGATGTGAAGACCATCCCAGGAGAGGAAATCGCAGGACAGCATCGACCTGTGGTGGCGGATGTATGCATAGCTTTACCGAAGCAAACCAAAGCTGTACGAGAGCCACGTATCCGGTGGTGGAAGCTGACAGGTGAAACGCAGAAGACATTCCGTGAGAAGATTGCCGCTGTCGGTTTGCCAGATCCCTGCGGTCTCATAGACCCTGTGTGAACTAGCGCTGCAAGTACTATCCTGGCGTGCGTTGAGGATACACCAGGAGAAACTAAAGGTGGAAGGAGAGGAGATAGGGCAACGTGATGGTTAAGGCTAAGAAGGATGCGTACAAGGCGCTGCAGAAGACCAAGTCCCTCTCTATGCTGGTGGAGTACAAGTTAAAGTAGAAGGAGGCGAAAGCTGCGGTAGCTTGTACTAAAAACGCTGCCATGGACGAACTATACGATAAGCTAGAGAGCTCACAGGCTGAAAAGCACGTGTTCCTACTAGCGAAAGCACGCCGAAGGGCATCCCTGGATGTGACTGAGGTCAGAGCTGTCAAGAACGAAGACGGTGAAGTTCTGAGAGATGCTGTGGCAGTCAAAGAGCGGTGGAGAGCTTATTTTGAGCATCTTCTGAACGAATAGTTCCCAAGAAAGGAAAGAAATTCCGCGGAACCAGTAGCTGGGCCGATACAGCCTTGGACAATCGACGAGGTGAGAATGGCCATGAAGAGAATGAAGGCGGGTAAAGCCTCAAGTCCAGATGGAATTCCTGTGGAGGCGTGGAGGTCTCTCGGCGAGTTAGGAGTGCGGTGGCTGACCATGTTCTTCAACAACATCACAAGGTCAGAGAAGATTCCAGAGGCGTGGAAAGACAGCATCATTGTGCCGATATTCAAAAGAAAAGGTGATGCGATGAATTGTGCGAACTACAGAGGTATAAAGCTCATCGCACATACGATGAAGATCTACGAACGCCTTCTGGATATGCGGCTGAGAGATATGACAGGCTGCCGCGCGCAGTGCTTTGAGAGGTGATTATGGGTATAGATATGGCGGAAATTGCAGCAGATCAATTTGGATTTGTTCCAGAGCGATCGACAATCGATGCCATCTTTATCGCCCGTCAAGTGATGGAAAAGTATCGCGAAAAGAACAAGCCGTGCCATCTCGCATTTCTGGATTTGGAAAAAGCATATGACAGGTTGCCGCGCGCAGTGCTTTGGGAGGTGATGAGAGAAAGAGGCATTCCAGAGTGCATGGTGAGGACAGTCCAAGTCATGTATGACGGATCAACAGCAAGGGTGCGCACCTCACATGGAATAACATCAAAGTTCGATATAACGGTGGGGGTGCACCAAGGTTCAGCCTTGAGCCCATTCCTGTTCATCATGACATTGGATACAGTGGTGAAACATCTTTGGAAGGTCCACCATTCACTCTGCTCTATGCTGATGATGTCGCGCTAATCGCAGATTCGAGAGCAGAACTTCAGCTCAAGATTCAGAAGTGGCAGTCAGCTCTGGCGGACGCGGGTCTGAAGCTGAATCTAAGGAAAACCGAGATCATGAGCAGCNACCTGAGAGTCCGGCGTCAGCCGGACGGTCAGGCTGGTATTTTCTCAATTGGCAGTCGGCAGCCAGCTTGACAACCTCTAGCCTCGGCCACAACTTGCCCAATGTTTCGGGCATTGAACATCGGGTTTGATGCCATTGCGGATCGTAGTGCTCCCTAGCTAGAAAACAACAAAAAAGCAACACAAATTTGCATTTTGCAGCCCGCTATTCGCCCGACTGCCCGTTTGCCAGCATCTTGTGCATTCCCACACGCAGTTTGCCCGCTGTGCTCCCTCGTTCAAACCTTTCGTCGGGAATTTTGTCGCCGGACGGCCCGTGATCAGCAGCCGCTTTGTCGCTTGATATGGTAGAGAAATCCGGCCGCACCAAGCATCTGAGTGCTCTATTCGTACTGGTGGTAAATGCTACAAAAGGCTCATATTCTCTGCTCTAACATTCATTTGAGCAGTAGATTCATAATTCCAGTTTCAATAATTACCCAACATCTAGGAACACTATTTTTCTTAGATAAGTCAAGTCAAAGCGAGAGCAGCAGAACAGATCGCAAGAAGTCGAGGTTTTCGTGCAAAAGGAAAAAAGCAGCGAGACATCCGCCAGATGGCCGGTGTCGAGGTAAGCGCATAGCTGGATCGCAAAAAGTGCTTTTCGTGCTAATGCAAATCGGAAGGAGGAAGCGATAGTACTGGATCAGAAGGCAAGCAGACAAGGCCATTACCTGAAGGAACAAAGGAAGCTAGTTATCCACTAAATAGGCCGTGCCGAGGTAATCGTATCCTCAGTTCTGTTAGTTATTAGGGTAATCAATCAATATTTCTCGCTCAATCACCCAACGTCAAAGAACACTGGTACGTTGCAGTTGTGTCAAATCAGAACGAAAATATTGGATCAGAAAAAAAGCAGTCAAAGCCATTACCAAAAGGTAGAAAGGAAACGAGTTATCCACTTAATCGCCGGTGCCAGGGTAAGCTCGCAGTTCTTTTAAGGACAGTGCTTTATCTGCATTGCTGGCAAATGCATTGAACAAATAAGCAGTCTCATAGCGCCTGCACTAATATTCACCTAACAAGGGAAGTGCACGAGGCTAACCCCGTGGATCAAAACGAAACATCCATTTTCGAAAGCAGGTGTTGTTAATGTGTGTATAACATTTTTGCCCAATGCTCCTGATACGCTTAGGAGAGCGCGTCAAAGATTTTGCTACTGCACACCTACAAGAGGTCATGTTGTGCTGGGTGTTATGAAACGTTGATCACACAAACTAACTGTGGTTACCGTGACTAGTTTTCCTGTAGGCTATGGAGTGTTTTAAGACGCAATCTGGAAAAATTTAGTTTAACCTGTTCATGTAACCTTGAGTCAGGGATACCCCCAGTGCTTGGTGGCCGAGTGGGAATGCATTAGACTAACAGGCAGACGGTCGAGGGTTTGAATCTCGCCAGTGCAATCCTTTCTGCACTTTCAAACCTCAAGCCTTTGACCTCGTTTGAAGTAGTTCTAATTATTACAGCAGACCAGATATGTGCACTATTGCACAAACTACGAAGCAACTCCACTATGTGAAGCGTAGTTCCAGCTAGGTAGGGAAGTTTTCGACTTGATAGTTTTGTAACATGGTCTCTTTTTTGATAGGATCCTTTTTTGTTTATTTTTCTAAACACTGTTACTACGATTTTGCTGGAGGGAGCCAAAATTCCGATCTTCTGCCAAATAGATCGATGCGTTATCCGCTCGACCACTCTGCCGCGGCTGCCATGCTTGCGGCTAGGACTCATGAACACATGACCAGACGAAACAAACTTATTTAAAAATGCGTCTCCAAGCGTTCTATCGTCTATAGGATAGCTAATCACGGTAACCACGGTTGGTTTGGGCAGTCAAAGGTTCATGAATCCCTTCCCCTATGGCAATAGAACTATTCAACCTTCACGGACCCAAAATCGTCAAAAGAAAAATTCGACTGAAACTTTGCATACGGGGGTATTTAAGGTGCTGTACACAAATATCGTATCCATTTTGTACCATAAACTTAATTTGTAGGGTTACGGTAGGTGTAGTATCGCATACTACCGCATGCTACCTACTCATACCGTAACCCTACAAAATTGCGGTTGCGGTACGGAATGGATACGATATTCGTGTTCAGGACCTCTAATAACCCCCGTATGCAAGTTTCAGCCGAAAAGCTCTCCTTAATGATGTTGGGTCCGTGATAGTTGAAGGCTGCCGAAAAGTCTTTATCGCGCTCTCTTGAGCGTATCAGGAGCATTGGGCAAAAATGATATACACACATTAACATCACCTTAGACAATGCTTTCGAAAATGGATGTTCCTTTTTGATCCCCGGGGTTAGCCTCGTGCACTTCCCTTGTAAGCAATAGGCTCATACCCCTAGCTTCGACAATGATCCAACATCAAGTTTCACTGTTTTATCTCAGATAAGTCAATTCAAAGCGAGAGCAGCAGATCAGATCGTAAAAAGTCAAAGTCACTGGGCAAAAGGAAAGAGGCAGCGAGAGATCCGCCAGATCACCGATTGCAAGGTAAGCGCATAGTTGAATCGAAAAAAGTGTTCTGTGCTAATGGCTAGTGGATGGCGTAGGATCGTAATCTCTGCTCTACTATTTAGTTACCGATCTAACCTCGGGCTGACGCCGACCTTCCCTACTTCTGTACTAAAGTTATGTCGCCAGTGCAAGCGAATGGATAGAAAGCAGGGGAACGTTCACGAATACTCAAGTAACTTCGTGACGTGGCAGCACCCACGGAAAATTTGGTTGCGAATGTTCCGAAAGTTTCGAAAAACCCAGGACTTGGGGAGTATATTCGTCACACAAGCCGCACTGGAAGTGTCCTTTTACCTACTTGGAATAGGATCGTCTAGGACCGTATGGACTTATTTATCAGCTGATTGTACGTGTTTTCTCTGTTTCGCTTTTGCCGTTAGAGTACCAAAATCTTTTTGGAGCGCTGAAAAGGTCGGTAACCAGCTGATCTCTTTGTCAAATGTCACCCTTCTCGGAGGAATTCCCTCGTTATGCTTCCAGAACTGTGTAATTTCCTTTCGTCTTTTCATTTTTTGCTGCGGCTCGCAGTGCGAGCTCGCAAACTGACGCGCCGCCGGAAGAAGTGTACAAGGACCCCCTCACGTCATTTGCCACAGTGAGCTTGCCAGAGCTCGTACTGCGTTGCTGCGCTCTATGCTTAAGCATAGGCCGCGGCGCGGAGCTTCAAAACTGTAAAAACCTCCTAAGAGAGAAGCGGAGGACAGAGAATGAATTAGAAATAGCAAGGATGAGACGTGTCTACTGAAGAGGTTCAAAGGATACTGGAACTAGAAGTTGGCCCAAGCAACGTATACGCAAACAGAAATAGGAAAAACATCGCCATACGTGGCCGCAGCGATGTAACCAGGGCGCCTTGGCTGGGAAAAGGTGGATGTCTGAGAAACCGATCTACTAATCCGTGAGGCATGCGGCGGCGCTTCATAATTGGAAAGGCTGAGAAAAACGGCTTCGCTAGCGAGGATGAGGACAACAGCGTCCCAGAGAGAGAGAATGACGCTGAAGAAATGCTCCAAAAATAGGTACGGAGCGTTCCGGCCCTCATACATGGTAGGAAGGACGACACTCGACTGGTCCATAGCTAGTGAATGGGAGCTTTGACGCAAGGAAATGGGAGGATGCGAAAAACTATACATAAAAGGTGAGTAGTAGCCGGCATCGTGTGGGAAATGTGTCACATGAAAGCAATGCGAGCGAAACGAGCTTCAAAAAAGCTTAAAGGCAGGGGACCACCTCGTTTCTCATGTCGACGATATTAGCTGATTCTCGACCTCCTCGCCACGCCGATTCCTACAGTATACAGCCCTGTTTTTGATAGGGCCAAAGTACCCGCTTTTTGGAGCAGGGGCGGATCCGCTCCAAAAAGCGGGTACTTGGTGCTGGCTGCCCGCCACTGCAGCAACGTCGGGTGAACACGTCTTACCTTGTCCGATCGATGAGATCCACGGTGATACTCGTCTTTGCACGTAAATTTGTTCCAGCAAACTGGTACAAACCCCATCACGGAAAACGGGCTTAGAGACCATTTTGGGACATTTCAAGTACATTGCCGGAATCAGCGCATCGAGGAGGCTCGGAATATGTTAATAACTCGAAAACGATATGAGGTGGCCCTCTGCCTTTAAGAGTCCGGCGAAAGCCGGATGATCAGTTTGGCGAAGGAAATAGAGGAACGAAGAGAAACAGTATATGCCAAGATCACGTATTTAAAGGCAGTGTGTTACTTCGTTTCCGTGTTTGAGCTGTTAGCAGATTGTGGATCTCCTCGACTCGCTGATTCCGGCGATATACACAAAATGTCATAAAACGGTCTTTGAACACGTTTTCCGGGACGGGGTTTGTAAGGGGTTTGTAACAGTTTGCCCGACCGAGCTGACGTGTGAAGCCGTTGATCTCATCGATTTGGCATGTCAAAGTTCGTTGGCCACCGTTGCAGGCGTGGCGGGCAGCCAGCACACCACGGACCGCTCCGCCCAGGTGGCCGTGAACTGCACTTTGGACCCTCCCAATAAACGGGTTTATCGTCACTTTTGTGACATGTTATGTATTATACATTATTGGAATCAGCGTGGCAAGGAGATGAAGGATCTGTTGATATCTCCAACACGCGAAAAGAGGTGACACACTGCCTTTAAGAGCCCAACTCGACGCTTGCTCCACTCCCTCTCCCTAACCCATCCAATCTCGAAGCGCTTCCCCATTTTTGGGCGGCAGCACATTCTCATCGCGCGTTGGACCCGCTCCTCCCCTAGTTATCCATTAGAGCTTCTATCCATTCTTTGAAGCTCGCCCGTTTTCGCCCTTTTATGCCTACCTCATAATCAACATCACTGAACAATCACAGAATTTCGTTTCAAACACATGCACACATGACACACAGACTAAGCGCTTTATTATAAGTCATGACTAGAATAATAAAATGATATTTCTCGCTCAATCACCTAACGTCCAGGATCACTGATACCTTACAGCTGCGTCAAATCGAAATGAAAGCATCGCATCAGAAGACAAGCAGCCAAAGCCATTGCCCAAAAGTAGAAAGGAAGCCAGTTATCCACTAAATCGCCGGCGTCAAGGTAAGTTCATACGCGAGTCAACAAGAGTGCTTTATTCGTATTGTTGGCGAAATGTACGGAGAGCTAGACTCATGTTCTCAGCTCTAATACTCATCTGAGCAGTGGGCTCGCATTTCCAGTTTTAACGAGTAGCCAACACCAAGTTTTATTATTTCGTTTCAGATAAGTCAAGTCAAAGTGAAGGCAGCAGTAGATCAGATCGTAAGAAGTCGAAGTTTTCGTGCAAGAGGAAAAAAGCAGCAGGAGACCGGCCACGTCAAGGTAAGCATATATCTAGACATACACGGGTCAATAAGAGTACTTCATTCGTATTGTTGGCGAAATGTACGGAGAACTAGACTCATGTTCTCAGCTCTAATACTCAACTGAGCAGTGGGGTCGTATTTCCAGTTTTAGCAAATAGCCAACACCAAGTTTTATTATTTCGTTTCAGATAAGTCAAGTCAAAGTGAAGGCAGCAGTAGATCAGATCGTAAGAAGTCGAAGTTTTCGTGCAAGAGGAAAAAAGCAGCAGGAGACCGGCCACGTCAAGGTAAGCGTATAACTAGACCTTAAAATGTTCTTTCTGTGTTAATGTCAAGTGACTGGGGGAGTAAGATCATACTCTGCAATGCATTTGACAAGCTCTATTGCCTCCTAGCAAAAGAGCTTGCCACCAAGCTAGACAAACGAAAATCACCAACTGTATTGCCATAAACAAATTCCGTGATACTAACCTTTGGAAACCGTTTGTTGCGGCTCAATTTGCCTCACCTCTCATCTCATGTGGTGCAGCGCTGCCATATCTGAGCTGCTAAAATTTGCCGACAAGGTTTAAAAAGTCAACATGAATTAACTGCTCATCAACTACACGTAAATGAACCATTATCAGATGAACCGATTCGTCATAAGCCAGGAATGAATATTCTTGAGTGTGTCTTTAAGTAATTGAGTAAGTAGATGGATTAACAATTCATTGAGCAAATTAGCGTCACTGATCAAACAAAAGAGAGCACAACCGCGCAAAATTTTTGATATCACCAAGAACTACGCCGTGATACTAACATTTGGGAGCCGTTTATTGCGGCTCAGTCTGCGTCGCGGCTCATTTCATGTGGTGCAGCGCTGCGATCTTTGAGTTGTTAAAATTCGCAGGCAAGATTTGAAAAGTCAACATAAATCAATCGCTCATCAACTAGATGTACATACATATATCAACTTCTATTGGAAGAACCGGTTTACCATAAGTCGGGAACAAATATTCTGAGTGTGTCATTAAGTAATTGAGTAAGTGGATGGATTAACAATTAATCAAACTAAATGGAGTCGCTTCTATCGAAAAAATGCTCTGAACTGCTGACGATGACCACACTGAAAGTCCTAGATAGCAGCACAACTACCCTAGCTGTGATGAACCGCAATGTATGGTGTGAGTGCAGCGGCTGATGCCTCCGGCCCATCGGCCCATCGTGTCATATACCGAAGTCCACTAGTAATCCCAATCACATTGTATCACTAGAGAAAATTTTGAAGGGGAATGTATAGGCAACAAAAATCTCCCGCTTATTGTATTAGGACTGTGGTACATTCCACAGCGACACCGTCGCTGTCGAGCATGCCACGGGCATTACATCTGAATAACAGACCATTCTGTGGTGTACTGATTATTTGAACGGTAGTGTCATGTTTGATATTCTACCACTTACTCAGCATCAAGGTGCACTATTTCGCTTCAGATAAGTCAAGGCGAAGCGACAGCAGCAGATCAGACCGCAGAAAGTCGAGGTTTTCGTTCAAGAGGAAAAAAACAGCGAAAAATCCTGTGGATAGTCAGCGCCAGAGTAATCGCATAGGTAAACCGTATTTCACGCATAGGTAAACCGTATGTTCTTTAATGTGGAGGAAATTGAATGGAGATATTATTAGTAGTACTCTCTGCTGCATTAGTTACTAAACCAGTAGCTTCAAACTTCTCGCTCAATCACCCAACGTCAAAGAACATTGATATGTTTCAGCTATGACGAATCAAAGCAAGAGTAGCAGATCAGAAGGCAAAGAGTCAACGTTGTCATCGAAAGAGGAAAAGGAAACTAGATATCCACAAAGTCACCGGTGCCAAGGTCAGCGCACTATTGAGTTAACAGAAGGGTTTGGTTCGTATTTGTGGCAAAGTGTATAGAGTAGTAGATTCTTGATCTCTATACTGTTAATTATTAAAATAGTGGGTTCATATTCTCAGGTCTATATTCAATATCATATATTCAATATCAAAGCCCGTCGTAAAGCGTCATCGTGGTAATTTGAACTCCTAAACTCGTCCCCATGCCTCAAGCGATGATAGCATGCCAACACACACCCCGAACCACATAGTGGATCATTGCCACCCACGTCACTGCTAGGAGTAGGCGTGTGCGAAGAGCACAGTTCATCCACTGTCACGAGATGATCATTCTTCCTTATGTTGCCAAAATAATGGAAGTGGCGAATGGACGCAGTGTGAGACACTTGGGGTACTTCACTCTGCGTCCATTCGCTTCTCCCACTATTTCCGCGGCATAAGAAGGCAATCATCTACCAACAGAGCGATAAACACGGTGAATTCTGCTCTTCACTCATGCGTGCTCCCAGCAGTCACTTGACTGTCAATGATCTGCTATTCTATACTGTGTGGATGTGAGCTGGCATGCCAATCGGCGACGTGTTTTGAAGTTCAAGCCACCGCCATGACACTTCACTGCGGGCCTACGGTTCATCATTTCGTTTCAGAAAAGTCGAATCGAAACGTGAGCAGCAGATCAGATCGTATAGATCGTAAGAAATCGAAGTTTTCATGCAAAAGGAAAAAGGCAGCAGGAGATCTGCGGGATCATCGGTGTCGAGGTAAGCGCATAACGGGATCTCAGAAAGTGCTTTTCGTGTCAATGGCAACTGTGGGAAGGAGATGGGGGGTTAGTGTGATTATAATCTGCTTTATTATATGTTCACGGATGTTCACGTGTGATGCGTATGGTATGGTGAGCTCTGTTGCATGCTTAGCAAAAGTTTTCCACATACCCTGATAACTTGGCAAGGCAAACGCAGCAGAACCTGCTGAGCCACGCCCAGAGGAAATATAAGGCAGACATTGCTGCATGATCAAGAATTTGCGTGCGGAATGCGCACATGCGTATGAGAACATTTTTGAGGAAGCTTGGGTAAGCATGAGCTTATCCAAGTCCGCGTTAGGGATATGGCATGCTTCAGAAGCCGTCGCTGTGACCGTTCATCACCGAAACTTCTCATGCAACTGTTACTACGCCAACACGTAATCCAAAGCAAATAGTATGATAAGAGATGAGAACTTGTAACACTTTGTTAGTCGCTGTGGAGCATGCCACTGGCCTTAGGCCTGCGGCATCTCCAATTGCTCTAATTGCTACACATTCTAATTGCTACATTTTACAAACTCCAATTGCTCTCCCGTGTTATTTACTTAAAGCCTCACAAATCAAATTTATTTGGAAACGTATAAAGTAATCTCCTTCTGCCTCCCTGACAGTGGCTAGACTTAAAGCAAGCAAAACCGTTGCGGCCCACAACCTCGGGGAATTTTTCCTCCTTCTGCCCTATAAGCGATCCCACAATTGTAGCACCAGTGGGTTACTGAGCGCACATCAACACCTTCACGATTATCAATCGGCACATTCCATACCATCGATGTCAATAAAATTTGAATACCGTTCCTCTATCGGCATGAGTTCGTAGAGTTGAGGCAACAGTGGTCACCTTTTGTTCTGCGCCTCGTTTCTTGGAGCACTGCTATCCTAGCTCACCCATCCTGCATGGGTGAACTAGCAGCTATACAAAAATATCCTACTGCTTTGACAAGGAGCTGTTCTTCCATCTCTCGTTCAGCGTGAACTGCGAGCATGAGGTCGCTTTCGGAAACATCAGCTTCAATGATGATAAGGTTCAAACGAGACCCACAAGAGGGACCCTTTCTACTCCTTCTGATGCCCTGGGGGAATGCTCATGTACAGAGCAATTTTCACTAGTGAAGCTCTGCTCCGCTCCGTGCCCATCTCTTGCGGCCCTCTCACGGTCCTCCCAAGAAGCACCACTAAATTCTGCTTTCTCTCATGGTAATGCGCATCGTTGGGGACATGCTATCCCTGGTGCTTGTAGTGTTCTATTTGGAACTCCTCCCAGACCAGTGTATTCATTGCCTTCTGTAAAGATTATCACTTTATTTGCACTTGATGTTTCTTTCCCGCAGTTTGGCATGGTACTCGTTTGTCGTGGATTTTTCTGATACATGGAAAACATGGAAAAACGACATTTGTGTGACCTGCAGGTAAAAATAGCCCTTCAACAGCAGAGCATTATACCGCAAAATGGACGGTGCAGTGATGTTGCACCCAATGATAGGCTACCAAGAAGCAAGATTGCACGAGTGGGCTTCATAATAAGATCGCTGGTGTGAAGTCATAAAACGTGGAGATAATGCAAAAGAAGGGGTGGAAATACTAAAGATAGAATCCAGACTGGAAAGCTTCATCTCATTGGGGAAGGAAGTAGCGATAGAATTCGACACAGTATTTATGCCGCACCCTGTATAAAGAGACACACATCTTTTTGCGTTGCCACTCACTTGACATATGCCTCGACAACCCTATACTTCCTTCTTTACAATACACAGACAACTGTATGACTAATAAACTCCTTTATATGACTGTAGGCATCGACCGCTGCGCGGACTTCTGCTTCGTGGCTCACCCTAGGTGAGGCAGCGCTGCTATCTGTAGGGTATTGAAACTTGCTGGCAAGGTCCCAAAAGTCAACATAAATCAATTGCTCATCAATTGTGTATCAACCTCTGTTAGAAGAGCAGGTTTGCCAGAAGTCAGAAGTAGATATCCTGAGTAAGAGAGTGTGTCACTACCTGAACGAGTGAGTGGATAGATTCATTGAGCAAATTGGCGTCGCTGTTAACGAAAAATTATTTCGAACCATTTAACACAGTGAAAGCCATGGGTAGCAGCATAGCTGCACCAGCTACGATGAATCGCAACGCATGGGTGAGCGCAGCGGCTGAATCCACCTACCGTGTGAAATCTACCACAGTTTATCAGTAATCCCAAGGAAATTGTCTCACTACAGGAAATTCCGAAAGAGAACGTATAAGCAACGAAAATCTTTTTTTTACATGAATTACATCAGAATAGCAGACTATTCTTTGTTCTACTGATTACTTGGTACTGTAATTGTCCTGTTGAAACTGTAAGAAGGGTTTTGTGTCAGAATTTAGCCAAAATTTGTGTTATTTCACACGATGAATCAAATTGATGTCGAATTCGTGCTCAACATGGCAAATAACTCCACTCTGCCAAGTTTTGTTGGATTTCATAAATAAACTGCATCTACAGTCCGCCTACAGTAACCATACAGCAACGCTAGAGTGGCCCCAAAGTACTGCGCTGGGGCGCAAAATGGATGTGTTCAGCATGTCAAGTAACCCCGGTGCGCAATGTTGCAGTAGATGCTGTGAGAAAATACACCAACAGTACCCAATGCACGCCTACAGTGATCCTACAGTATCGCGCTGCTATACAAAATGGAGGCCCTATCCCGTGTTCAGCGGGTGAAATAACCCCTCGAAGGCTGTTTCGGGGAAATTCCATTTAAGAAAAGGGGTTGATACGACCCACCGGTGGGTCATATTGTCCTCCTACTGACTTCTCGCAAAATACACAGGTGCGTCGTATTATCCACTTTGTGTAAAAAGGTGAGAAGTGGCTGATGTGGTGTGGGGAATGTGTCTCGCCAAAGCAGCCCGAGCGAAGCAAGCTCTGAAAGGAGCAAGAGAGCCAGGCTTTACCCGGACGATAGTCTGGTGAAGGGTAAAACGAAGAGAAATAAGACAGAAAATTAAAAAAAAACAGAAAAAAAAGAAACAAGGAATAAGAAGTAGTGTGTACCTAGGTCACGAATTCAAGATCGTGAGCCGAAATCGACGCTTCGCACCACTCCCCCTCCCTAGCATATACACTTGGAGCGCTCCCCCATTTTTGGGCGGTAGCGCACCCTCATCGCAGCGTTTGACTCGCTCTTCTCATAATTATCCATTAGAGCCTTAACTGAACCTCACCATACCCGTCTCTAGTCATTGATTGAACCTCACCATACCCGTCTCCTTCACTGATCCCATAATCAACGTCATTGAACAATCACAGAATTTCGCTGCACACACATGCGCACTTAACACAGAGGCTAAACGCTTTATTATGTGTCATCACTAGATTACTATAGATTCATATGAATGTCTAGATATGTCTTCATGAGATTAACGATGGTACCGTTTGGCGCACCATTTCTTTGGTGTATTGAATAAATAAATAAATAAATAATAGATTGATATTCCTCGCACAATCACCCAACGTCGAGGATCACTGGTGCGTTGCAGCTGCGTCAAATCGAATTGAAAGCATCAAATCGGAAGACAAGCAGCCAAAGCCATCGCCTAGAGGTAGAAAGGAAGCCAGTTATCCACTAAATCGCCGGTGCCAAGGTAACTTCATACGCGAGTCAATAAGAGTGTTCTATTCGTATTGTTGGCGAAATGTACGGAGAACTAGACTCATGTTCTCAGCTCTAATACTCAACTGAGCAGTGAGCTCATATTTCCAGTTTTAACAATTATACCCAACAAGTTTCACTATTTCGTCTCAGATAAGTCAAGTCAAAGCGAGAATAGTAGTAGATCAGATCGTAAGAAGTCGAAGTTTTCGTTCAAGAGGAAAAAAGCAGCAGGAGACCGGTCAGGTCAAGGTAAGCATATATCCAGACATACACGGGTCAAAAAGAGTACTTTATTCGTATTGTTGGCGAAATGTACGGAGAACTAGACTCATGTTCTCAGCTCTAATACTCAACTGAGCAGTGAGGTCGTATTTCCAGTTTTAGCAAATAGCCAGCATCAAGTTTAACTATTTCGTCTCAGATAAGTCAAGTCAAAGCGAGAAGAGTAGATCACATCGTAAGAAGTCGAAGTTTTCGTGCAAGAGGAAAAAAGCAGCAGGAGACCGGTCAGGTCAAGGTAAGCATATATCTAGACATACACGGGTCAAAAAGAGTACTTTATTCGTATTGTTGGCGAAATGTACGGAGAACTAGACTCATGTTCTCAGCTCTAATACTCAACTGAGCAGTGAGGTCGTATTTTCAGTTTTAGCAAATAGCCAACATCAAGTTTAACTATTTCGTCTCAGATAAGTCAAGCCAAAGCGAGAAGAGTAGATCAGATCGTAAGAAGTCGAAGTTTTCGTGCAAGAGGAAAAAAGCAGCAGGAGACCGGCCACGTCAAGGTAAGCGTATAACTAGACCTTAACATGTGTTTCCCGTGTTAATGTCAAGTGACTGGGGGAGTAAGATAATGCATTTGACAACTCGTCATCTTAGCAGTGGTGCAGCGCTGCCATCTCTGAGGTGCTAAAATTTGCCAACAAGGTTTAAAAAGTCAACATGAATTAACTGCTCATCAAGTACATATAAATCAACCTCTATCAGAAGAACAGATTTGCCATAAGCCAAGAATGAATTCTGCTATAGACTACGGAAAAGAGAGAGAACACAGGCATTGCTGAAACGAGGTTAAACACTTCTTCACATTTTTAGTGATAAAAGACTTGGATGTGATGAGAAGAATCTTCACATGACGTCATCGGATTTGGTCGCAATCGGGTCCAAAGCTAGCTGTGTAGGGCGGTAGGGTAACGCGAAGTTGGGTCTCATCGATGGAGTGAAATAGATGAGCTGCTCCGAGACATAAAGTATAGAATGTCATCAAGCGGGTCCAAATCAACAGCCGAAATGCGCATTCAAGTCCACTGTTTAGGAAGACACTTCAAATCGAAGTTCTGTAAATAGTTGGGGGAGGGGGGAGGGGTGGACATGATACTGCTCCAGGACCATGTGGTGCCCACTGAATGGTCATGTAGTGAGGGTGACACCTCAACGTGGATGCAAACCTGGCTCAGAGATTCGATGCTTCAACTACAGTAGGATATGACATAATGAGTTTGAGGAAGATGGCGCATGAATGTAAATTAGAAGATACTAGACATTAGTAGAGCACGCCATAAAAGCTATAGCAGCGAACTGGGAGAAGGGAAAAATAATTGCCTTCTGTAAAAGCAGATTCAGTGACATGTGAGCAATAGATTTGCCACAAAGTAGTTGAATAATATTCTGTTCCTTCAGAAACCCATAAACATTAGAGTGGTAAGAAAATCTCAGCCTTCGAAGTTTTTCCTGCTTTATTTCTTTATTGAGCAAACAATGGAATCTACTGCAACATCATCAGCATCGTTAGACATTACAATGTCACAGCTAATGGGCAGGTTGGCTATTCCTATTCCCAAGAACTGGAGATGATGGGAGTCAAAGAAATCGCTGACCACCCTTTCAACATTTTCTACTTTGGTGAATTTTTTCTTAGCCTTAAAGCAGCGAAATAAATGACAATCAGAAGGAGCAATGTCAGCGGAATAGGGTGAGCGCTGAAAAGAGTCCCAGCCCAGCTCCCCATTTTTCACGGGCCACTTAAGCTCTGGGGGACTTAGCGTTATCGTGGAGTCGGTGTACAGGAGCTCGTCTCAGCCGTTCTTCTCGAACAGCATCCGCGCGTTTCCGAAGCTGGTCCTTGCCGGAGCAGCTCGTAATTCAATTCTTCGCAAATCCCAGAAGTAGCAAAGGAGAAACCTGTGGGAGTGGAGGTACGCACTGGCTAGTCTACTCCTCGATGGGGCCACACGGCACCATGCGTATTAGAATTGTAGACTACCCAACTCTCATCTCCAGTGATCGTGTCTTCCAGAAACTCCTTTCTGCGGGCAGAGAAGGAAAACTGATCATGGCTCGAAGGTGCTCTTGGAGAATTGACATTGTGGTTGAGGCTAAAAAAGGGATCCCGGCCATATATCCTTACTATGGAAAAGGTTAGAGAGCGATCCACAAATACCACATTTTAAATCATGGGTACCGATCAATAATCGCAAGTTTTGGAACTTCCGAAAAATCGGCTCAAGACTTCCTTACTATCCTAATATTATTCGTCAAAAACAACAGAGTCGTGCTAGTGTAGCTAGCGCTAGAAGAAGACTGAAAGGCCGGCGTTAGCTGACCTAGGGGGCTGATTCTTTGCTCTACTAATCAGTTGAACAAGAGACTCAGCATCAAAATGCACTACTTCGTTCCAGATCAATCAAAGCGAAAGGACAGCAGCAGATCAGAGCGCAAGAAGTCGAGGTTCTCGTGCAAGAGGAAAAAGGCAGCGAAAGATCCTTCAGATCATCGAAGCCAAAGTAAGCGGATAGGTAAACCGTAAAAAGTGCTTTTAAAGTATATGACAAGTGGGTAAAGGAGTATTTTTTTGCATTATTAGTTTCTAAACCAGTAGGTTCATATTTCTCGCTCATTCATTCAACATCGAGAATCATTGACACATTTCAGCCCCGACGAATCAAAACGAGAGTAGTAGATCAGAAGGCAAGGGGTCAAAGCTATCATCTAGAAAGAAAAAGGAAACTGGGTATCCAAAAAGTCACCGAAGCCAAGGTCAGCCCATGCCTAGGTTACTGAGAGTGCTTTATTCGTATTCTTGACAAAATGTATAAAGCAGTAGGTTAATATTCTCTGTATACCCAACATCAAGGTTCACAATTTCGTTTCAGAGAAGTCAAATCGAGACGTGAGCAGCAGAAGAGAACGCAAAAAGTCCAAGTTTTCGTGCAAGAGGGAAAAGGCAGCAAAAGATCCGCAGAATCGCAGATGCCAAGGTTGGTGCTTAGCTACGGGACCGAAAGTATTTCAATGGCCGCATCCGTCAATCTTCTCGAGTCCGTGTTAAATTGCCAATGGAGGCATGTACAGCCAGTGCATCAACATCATAAATGGGTGCAAAGAATCCTGATTAAGCTGCGAAAAAATTCGAATCGCAATCATGAACACTGCTGTCGTGTATCCGCCAGCTTGCCAACACTCGGGTCACTTGGGCTTGTGAGGTCGAGATCCGACGCTACATTTCCATGGCCAAATGGCCAAGGGGTGGTATTAAGGTTTGGTGTGGAAAATTTAACTATTGGCGTCTGCCTCGTACAGCTGAAGATTACCAGGGATCCCACTGATCCAAATGATTACTTGTAACAACGATAGATTCATATTCCTTCCCTACGTACCCATTGCCAACGTTTACTTCTTGGTTTCAGACGCGTCAAAACGAAACGAAAGCAGCAGATCAGACCATGAGAAGTCAAACTCATCGCGCAAGAGGAAAAAAGCAGCAGGGACTCCACAAGATCATCGACGCGAAGGTAAGGGCACAACGTCAAGTTAGAGGTAAAGGCACAAACGTGATATGTCAAATAATTTTAGATTCAAGTTCGAAACAGAGTAGCAAATCAGGTCGTAAGAAGCCGAAGTTTTCATGCAAAAGGAAAAAGGCAGCTAAAGATCCGCCAGATGACCGGTGCCAAGGTGAGAATCCATCAATGCCGACAACAACAATGAACAATCTCCCAAAACAGTGGGAGATCACGACGTATCGATCTTCCTCCGTGTCTCTGCCCAGCAGGTCCGCCGCCTCGGTGCAGCAGACAACCAAAGTGCCCGCG
Organism: Ancylostoma ceylanicum; assembly: GCA_000688135.1. NCBI lineage: Eukaryota > Metazoa > Nematoda > Chromadorea > Rhabditida > Ancylostomatidae > Ancylostoma > Ancylostoma ceylanicum. Next base: position 302,034 of record JARK01001540.1, read on the forward strand.
CCGCGGTCCCACCCCTTGTCTGCGGCCGTTTGGAGTTCATTGTATTTGTGTTATCATTTTGGTAGTTAGATTTCATATTTTGCTCCATGGCACTGTTACTAGTTAGATTGCTTGTTCGTATGATGACTTTGCATTCTTTCCGAGTATCAAGTTCTATACACCAAAAGCTAACAACAATGAAGGGATCAAAAGAGTCTCAAAAGCTCAAAAAAAGTGATCTTCGAATGCGGCTCAGAGATAGAAGCATACTGATTCATAAGTGTTCCACATCTTTACTTTCCTCTGATTACAGCAGCAAATTGCTCACATTCTTTCCCTCAAAGTCTACCAAAAATCGGCACTGTCAATGTTTATGACCAACAATTAAATACACATTTAGATAAACCAAGTCAGAAGGAGCAGAGCAAAATAAAAGGCAAGAAATTAGGAGCAAGTCAGAAGGAGCAGAGCAAAACAAAGGGCAAGAAATTGATTATACCGATTCTAAAAGCTTTCAAAGGGAAAAAAGAAACTAAGGAGCCGTTGAAAGACCAGTGCCAGAGTAAGTGCAGGACTGTAAGAAGACACAGCAAGATCGCTTCTGCCAAAGCTTTAGCAGCAAAATTCAGTATTTACCCTCGAGGACGACGTCGTACCGACACCAACACAAACGGCAATGTCGAGCGTTACAATATCACAAAGGCTGGAAGCCATCGAAGCGGCTGAGAGAGACATCGAAAAAGACAGGCAGGAAATTGCTGAGGAAAAACAGAAAATCGGGGTGAGTTTACGACCTGGTTTCACTAAAATGCCATCGCAACAAATATACTGTATCCAGCGATTCTGGCGTAGCGTCAATGTACAGCCATTTTCTCGCTATCTACTCACTCTTCCACCACTAAGTTGGTCATATGTGTCAGTAATAGTCTGCTGCGCTGCTAAAATTATCTTCTGCTTGTATATTTTCAGCTCGGTAAGCACACATTTTTCAAAGTTCAAGGCAGCTTCTACAGTGACGACCCATCGTTATTGCACCGCAGAAAACGCGGCCGCGTCGCAACACCTTCGCGGCGCGGCAGACCAGTACGACGCTGTAGTTGTCGTACATTGCTGGGATTGCCGTTTCGCCCACATTTTCAGCGGAGGTGGTGTATATTTTGGCTGTATTTTGAAGCTCGGATGTCAACAACCTGAGGATGGGCGGCCGAATTTTTCAAAAAAAAAATTATCTGTATATATAAAAACTAGACGGTATACCCGGCTTCGCTCGGGAGTTCTCTACCCCCGGCTTTTCACACTGATGCGGATAGTTATTGATACTAATACATTCACTCGAACTGCCCACGAACATTTCGATGACCATCATGTTGAGTATTCTCGGTAGCTCTTTCGTCACCCGCATGTAAACAAAATAACCGCTATAAAAAACTAATCAAATTGGTGCGAAATGATTGTCATGTTCGTGCTCAGCGTATTCGATAACCCCAGTAGACATGTCCTCACCAACCCGTGGGCAAGAATTGCGAAAAATCAATAAAATCGATAAATCAATACTTGGCGCAAAACGGTTGTCATATTCGTGCTCAGCGTATTCGATAACCCCAGTAGACATGTCCTCACCGACCCTTGGGCGAAAATTGCGAAAAATCAATAAAATCGATAAATCGATAATCAATCGATAACCTAAGGTAGCCTAAAACCTCCGCCGGCCCGAGTTGTATATGTGTGCAAAGTTTGGTCCCGATTGGTTAACTCTCCGCGATTTCTATTCGGAACATACATACACACACACACACACACACACACACACACATACACACACACATACATACAGACATTCATTTTCTTCTGTATATATAAAAATGAATGTCTGTATGTATGTGTGTGTGTATGTGTGTGTGTATGTGTGTGTGTATGTATGTTCCGAATAGAAATCGCGGAGAGTT
>JARK01001540.1:305262-317762 GCA_000688135.1 Ancylostoma ceylanicum
GGGTCGGTGAGGACATGTCTACTGGGGTTATCGAATACGCTGAGTACGAGCATGACAACCGTTTTGCGCCACGTATTTATTGATTTATCGGTTTTATTGATTTTTCGCCATTTTTGCCCATGGGTCGGTGAGGACATTTCTACTGGGGTTATCGAATACGCTGAGTACGAGCATGACAACCGTTTTGCGCCACNAATAATTAAGAGCTCTGCATTGATTTATTTTTGATTGTTAACCTTAATTATTATTTTTTCGAATATTAATAACTGATTGGTGTTAAACCATATTCCTGTTAAATTTTCCATCCGGCATCACGAAGTTGCTAGTTTTTTTCCCAGGCCCCGCCGCGTCGCGTAGATGGTGCGGCGCGGTTTCGTTTCTGCGGTGCAACAACGGTTGACCGTCACAGTAGCTAAACCTCCTCGGACTTCTTGACATTTTATGTTCGGAGGCCAATATGCCAGTTCAGGGAATTGACATTAGAAGACCTCTTTTTGAAAATGAGCCATATAAACCATGGTCATTTTTAGCTGCTCCACTCTTTTGATGCTCCTCTGCTGTATATGATGTGTTTCATGATTGTACATGTTGGCTCAGCTTTTGCCACAGTCGAACTCCTTATCATACGCACCAAAAGTGGGCTACACAGTCCTTGTTTGGATACTATCGGGTTTAGCTAAAAGGTGAACTCCTGCAGAGATGCTATTGATCTTGGCAGCTGTCGACATCGCTGTTATCGTCATTGCCATAGTGCTTCTGGCCGTGATATCCAGTGATAAGGAGGGCGATTTTATCATTCCTGTTGAGCGAGTCGCCGCAACTACTGTTATTTTATCGGTGAGTATTAGACAGGATACCTCAGAAACCCTCAATGACCTCGTCTCTCTTCAGTTTCTCGAAATACTCTGCCTCGCACATCACTACCACAAACATTACAAAGCGAAGAAAGCTGCTGAAAAACAAGGTTTGTACCTATTATAGCCAGACACAAGAAAAAATCTTATAATTACCAAATTATGCAGATGTTGAACTGCCATGCACTTGTCATATAGAGGAGCCCATAGATTTAACCGGCAGCAGTATGAGAACGACGAAAAGCCGAAGTAGTAGGGGAACGACTAGAACTAGAAGCCGAAGGCAAGTTATACAGTTTATCTATGCCGGGTAAAATGGAGTTGGGGGGGGGGCCACTTGGTATTGGTCGATAATATGACCTGTCCTACACGTTTTGACGTGTTTGCATTTCAGGTAACTATTATACGTTAGGATAGCTAACAAGTCACAACGTTCTAAATGTGTCAGGTAACAAGTCGGAACGTGTAGGACAGGTCATATTATTGACTTTTGTTAGGTGGCCCCCCCCAACTCCATTTTACCCATCTATGCCTCCAATTTCACTACTGGATCCTTTAATATTGTTTCTCATCCTCTCCTCCCCTGTTCACTTTCTAAATTCCTACACTATCTAACCGTTCTCTCACTACATTGAGACCAATACAGGGTGGGCCAAAAATACGGCAACAAATAGAGGGATAGGCACGGAAAAAAATTCAATGTAATTTGGAACATCGTAATATGATTTATGTTTACTACCTCCCAATGACCAAAAAACAAGGACCTGGATGCATCATTGATTTTACCCAGGGTAAACGTGTTGACACCCTCCTTGACGATACTTAGGACCCTTGTGTGTTAACACGTTTACCCTGGGTAACCTCAATGCCGCATGTGGTCTAGGAAGCCATACAGAAATACGTATGTAATCTCCATCAGCTATAAGTCAGACCCTGGAACTCATAGTGGAGTCGCACACCGTGACGCTCAGGTGGTTGGGCTAGAATTGACCCTTCATTTTTGGGCCCGCATGCATCGTTCAGATCACCCAGGTTAAACATGTGGGCAAATTGTAGAGGGTGGAGGAGCGGGGTGTGTTAGCACGTTTCCCCTGGGTAATCTATGTGACCCATGTGGCCCTTGGAATATTTCTTTGAATTCCTGTGAAGTCAAAGCAAGGTGTTGTCTCAGGTACCGCGAAAGGCCACTCACCCAAATGAATGAGTTGTGGGAAACTCCTAGGCTTTTCGATGGAAGCAGGGCCGGCACGCATCACTGAGATTACCTATGATAAACTTTTGATCGCCTTTGGCAGCGATGGGTTGATTCGGTGTGTCAACATGATTACCCTGGGTAATCTGAATGATGTATGCCAGCTCAGCAGATTCCAGGTAAATTGTTCCCCCAGTCGTGAACTGGAGGTCACCTGTGCGGTGGAGCACCATCCCGGTAAATTGTCGGGAAACGATCTCACAACAAGGCAGAGCATGTTTCCTCGAAAGGAATACCTGTGTTGCTAACGTAATTTTTTCCCACCCTGTATGTACTGTTCCTTCCGATCACTCTTGCATCACAGAATGCCACACACCCAGTCTGCCGCGCCGCACCACCTACGCATTGCGACAGACCAGCTGGATGCTGTGGCTGTCGGGCTCTGCTGGTATTGATGTTTTTCTCACCAAGAACTCCGGAATGAGGATGAATACACAAAGAAAATGGTGGAAAAGCAACAGCGTTCGGCAGCAACAGCGCCAAGTTGGTCTGCCGCGCCGCGTAGATGGTGCGACGCGGCAGACGCCATGGGCGCTATTCTGTGACGCAGAAGTTGTTGACCGGCACTGTGGGTGCAAATCATTTATCCGCCCCTTCTCCCACTTTTTTTGTTTTCTTCAAAAATAAAATTCGGAGCGATCCTATCATGACCTTTTTCAGTGGTTCATCAACGCGAAATCGTTCAAGATCACCTCCGTCAAACCAGTATCCCGAGTCGTGGTCTCCTCTCCGCGAAGATCAACCATGCACATGTTCGCATGGATCTCATCGATCCATAGAAATCCCAATACATGTAGTGTCTCACGACGAGACTCCTGAATTTGTAAGTGAGGAATTCCAACAACGAAAACATCCCAGAACTTTTGAGCGAGTACATCAGGTTGACGCTCCGTCTTCTTTCCCCGAAAATGAACACTGCACTTGTTCCCAAGGACCTCATCCTCCACCGGAAAGTGATCGCTGCACCTGTTCCCATGGACCCCATCGAGCTGTATCAGTTCCACTTCAAGCAGTGTCTCACATTGGAGGTCATGAATATGTAAGTGAGAATTTTAGCTTGAGCCAGGCTATGATTTTGTATTTATTGCTGAAAATTTAGAGAGAAACTCCAAGAGGCTATACATATTGTGAATTCGCTTGTTCAGAGTGAGTCCCTACAAAAGATTTGTTATTTACAGCTTTGTTGGATTTCTTCCAGAAAAGGTAAAAGTTATTTTCAGCCCGTCTCTTCCTGCGCGCTATGTCCGGAATCCCTACACAGGCGAAATTCGCTTAGCCTCACATTCATCATTCTGATTTAGATTATTTTGTAACTGGGTATTTTATTATAGCTGACATTTCATGATGTGCTAGTGATCCTGGGTATTTTCGCAGTATAGCAGTTGTTGAAAGTCATAGCGAATTCTGCGGTATTAATAAAAATAGTAGTTAAAGAAGAAGATTTGATATTTCCTGAAAGGAAAAATGTAAAGCTATCGAAGATTTGGGGCATAGGCTAGATTCTGGACGACGAACTGTACTTTCAGTACTTTTTTAGGTGAACTTTGGACAAATTTCTCCTCTATCCAGGATTTCTAGGGTGGAGCTTGCGATGAAAGCAAGCGATTGATTTTAATTCACAGAAACGTTGTGTGTTTTCTTCCGAATTGGCTGCAAATTTTTCGAGGTATGAAATAAAATAGCGAATGATAGAATGGATCGATGAGAAGTCTGCTGAATAAAAATAACTACCGCAAATTCCACTTAAAATACATAAATTATGTAGCTTGAACTCACAAGGGAAGGATACTAGGTGGCCGTGGCCATTCGTGATGGGATGGTACTACCATATGCAGTTTTTGACGCTGATCTCGAATCTGTAGTCCAAATTTCCTGCGGGTTTCTGTGTAGCGAGTTACACCTATTTTTTCTCGCTCAGATGTAATATTCCGTAGTCTTGTAAGGGCCAGGCTAAGCCTGATAGCTACATTATCGTCCTAAAAATATCAAGGGCTTCTAGAGTAAACAAGGGCCTTGCTAGTGTGCTGCAGAAGCAGCCGTCTTACCTTAATTTGAGCTCGTATATGAGAACAATACTCAAGGTCAGTGACTGACGCACTCATGGTCCTCGTATGCGAGCTTAAATTGGGATAAGACAGCTGTATCGGCAACTCACTACTCAGACATTCGCTCGGGAGTCCCGCACTACAAAATGATGACTCCCGCTCGAGGGTGAGCGGGAGTCATCAAAAACTTTGAGTTTTTGTCCCGCAACATCCCGATTTTGTCCCGCAAGCTCCGGCGGGAGACCTGATTTCGTCCCGAAAATGATATGTGCGGGAGACCGGATTTCGTCCCGAAACTGAAAAACGAAAGGAAACAAAAATGTACGGTGACCGCAACGCGTATGCGGCCCATGGGCCGACGCCGGCTGCTACTAGCGGATTTTGCATCCACGTCACGGCCAAGCGCGACGGCCTCCCACGCATCTCGCCTGGTCTTCACACTGGGCCACGGTCTTAACCGGGCCTCAGCAGGCCAGACGAGTCCCGTAGGACTCCACTCTCCGCCGAAGCGGAGAGTAGACTGAAGCCTACCTGCGAAGTGAGGCTCTTATATACCCCTCTCATTTGATAAGGGTTACCACGTGGCAATAACAAACCCGCACCATTCTCGGGTTAATCCCGCAACAAAACCAAAATGATGTCTCCCGCCGGAGCTCCTGATTTTGTCCCGAAAGTGATAAAAAAGCTTTTTGTCAGGTGGGACTCCCGAGCGAATGTCTGAGTAGCAAGAACCATGTTTCCTTGGAAACTATTCAGTAGTTTGAAGACACTGAATCAGCTACCAAGCATAGCCTGGGGCCGATACAAGAGCAAACTAAATTACATGTGCGCGGAAAGAAATAGGTGTAACTCGCTGCACAGAAGCCCGCAGGAAATTTCGGGTACGGATTCGAGATCAGCGTCAAAAACTGCATATGGTAGTACACATCCCATCACGAATGGCCACGGCCACCAAGTATCCTTTCCTTGTCAGCAGGCCATTGCAACTTTGTTAGCTATCGAGTAGATTTCAAATCAAGGATTTTTCAATCGATGAGTACGTACTTTTCGCGGGTTTTACACGAAGCGCACGAAGAAGTGTGCAAACTATAAAGAAGGCGGGGAGCTTTAGGATGACATTAGAATAAGAAATAAAATAGTGTCCAAATTTAGAATAAAAAAATAATAAAAAAGTAAAAAAATTCAAAATAAAAAGTTAAACCATAAATTGTCAAGAAATAACAGGAAGAAAACAGGACTTGTCCTGATAAAAATAAAAAGACAGAGGAAAGATATGTATTAAATACCAAGGTAAGTCAAGAAGAGAAAGAATGAATTCCAAACGAATGCACCGAAATTCTTTTGACGGAACATGGCGCTTACTGGCACTCGAGGAGAGAGAAGAATGGAATTGAGCTTGTTACGCTCCATACAGTACGAGTGTCGTAGACCTATCGGGACTATTCAAGGAACTCCGCACTCTCTGAATCTTACACAAGGAAATCTCCATAGTTGCTGTATTTCAAACAATTCGAGACTAGCATAGAATTAAGGCGGCCGGTATACTCCCCGAGGAGTATAGCACCTCGTATGAGCGACTTCATTTTCGATACGTATTGATTGTGGGCGGTCCGATATCGGCGACTGAGCGTCCGCAATCGATACGTATTGAAAACTAACGATGATGCTAGGTGCTACTACACTTAACTCACCGCTACACGGAGTATACCCGCAGCCTGAAGTGTTGTCCATCGTTTTTATCAGAGCGGTATCCAATGAAATTAATCCTAGAGGGCGACGCAGCATTTCCACTCTCACTACTCACCCAGGCGGTCGATGTCTGACTCCTCCGAATTGGGTGGGTGAAGCAATGTTTTCACCTGTTTTTTTTCTCTATCAGTACATACAATTTCCATCGCAAAACGTCTCAGCCCCTAAAGACAGAGCTCACCTCAGACTTCATTCTCGAGAATTTGATAATGAAAAAATTTTGATAATAAAATGATATTACCTGGATGACGAGGTCCTCAGCGCGACGATACCCCTAGGGATTGAGTAACCTTGAGTATAAAATACTTTCCGGTGAAATTTTATGTAATTTCTGGCTCTCCTGTGTGTCCTCACAATGCTGACGTGAAAATTTTTGCTTTTCCTAGCAAGCACAGGCGCCATCGCGTACTTTGTTTTTTTTTTAGTTCTTTATATTTTTTTTCGTAGCCAAGCAGTACGGTTACAGAATGGGGTAACAGCCAATGTGTGGATTTTATGAGATTTCATGGATAGAGTTGCTAAAAATGATTTTCAGATCCTACTCTTAAGCTCTTAGTTGCTAAGTTCAGTTAATAAGTTGAATACTAAGTTTAGGGTAGAATGTAGCAAGTCCAGAGCCAACTAATGGTCTAAAAACCCAAATTGGGTTAGATAGAACACCTCCTGCTAAGAATAATTTGTCGACTTTTCAGAGGATTCCGGTATTAAACCTTACTGGTTCATAATATTCGAGATCTGTTATATTGTGATTTTCGTTGCAATATCTGTGGCAATCCATCTATTCGGCTTCCTCAAGGTCAGCAAAACCTCTTCATAGAGCAATTCGTTGCAAAATTTATGGACGCAATAAAGATCTCACCGCTCAAAGGCGCATAGCCGGCGTTTTTCGTTGCAGACGGATGAAGATGCCGTCACAATACATCACAAAATCCACAAAGAAGTCATAGCGCAACAAGAGCGGAAGTTCATGTCTCAGAATAAGGTTCGTCATGGCTTTGCCTTTCTATTCCCGGTATGAGCATTGATAGAATTAAAATCGGCTGAAAGAAATCCCACGTTGAACCCACTAATTAACCATTCCAGCATCTTTTTTCCATAAGAAAGAAATCACTTCTGCACCATGGAATATACCTGATAAATACGAAAATTTACCAAATATACCTAGTAAATACGAAAAATTACCAAATTCATGAAACTTTTGGCATAGGACCACCTTCTACGGCACTGAGGATATAAGCAGAAAAATCGAAAAGTTTCTAGAAAAACACTGAAACAGATAAAACTCAAGAAATGTTTTACTTTTCAATGTAACTGCTGCGCCGTAAGAATGGCGAGCGGCTGCGACGCGGCTGACGCTCAAAAATCAATAACCGTCGCCTTGGCGCCGGATTTCCGATGCTGGAAAGTGAGAGTAAGGCAAAGAGAGACGAGAAAGACTCAGGAAAGCAGAATTTCCCGCTCTCAGTATTGTTCTCCTACTATAGTTCCACCTTGTTTTTCAAATAACTTGGAAAAAAAAGTAAGGAAATACATATAAATTTGGGAATTTAGACCAAGTGTCGCTTTTTAAAGGATTCGCCGCGGCGCTGCGTATCGACAATGCGCCTGCGGTCGATGCGCAGAGAGGGCCTGATTTTTGGGACATAAGGACCTTATTCTTTCAATTTAGTACGATCTACATGTTCTCAAAACTAAGCTTAATTTGCCAAGATTTGCTTCAGTTTCTAGATTGTATTACTTGCGCAAGGATGCTTGTAGACGCAAGAATAAAGGCGATGAAGAAAAACTGCGAGAAAAACTAAACATGAGAGAGTTGCACTAAGAGCGGAACATTTCACATCAGACAGAGCTATATGAAAAACACTAAGAAAAAATGCAAACTACTCTTACGAGCTACAAGTGCAAAAACAAACTAAAATCTGGAATTACAAGCAGAAAAAAGCTGAAGAAAAACTAATACAAGCGAGTATGTGCTACTCATCAACAACAACATGGAGATGATACGTATTGATTTTCTGGGAGCAGCTATGCCCGCGTTGCAGCCGCACGCAGCGATCGCAGTTACCCCTTGTTTCCAAAGTCTTCTATGTGATTTTACCTAACCTAAACCAGATTGATTATGAAATTACAGGAGAACTTCATAAAGACCGGAAAAAGTCCTCGCTAAGAACTCGCCCATCACTCGTTGCCAATCCTTGAATCGACGTTTTTTCTCCACTTGCAAGAGTTGAACAATCGAACTTTCGAGTGAATATTTGCAAATAAATCGATAGGTATTTTTATCTTGCTTTATTATGAGTACGTGTCATTGTTGCACATTATTACACAACAAAGTAGTGCTTTAAAACTTAGCGGGAATATCAGCAACAGCATCCTCGACTTTTTATGGATTTACAGCACTGCTAGGGCAATCCTAAAAAAGTTGGGAGCATCACGTCAAATAACCACATTGTACAACGTTTCACTAACTTCTGGAAGAAAATACATCCGCAGTCCTTCTCTCTGCCTACACTAACCCTACAACACTGCGATAAAGTAGAAGTTGGGTGTCAAATTCGTGACCAGCATGTAAAGTCTTACCCCCCATTAGAAAATTAGCTGGTATTTGACAGAAAAAAGTCAAAATAGCAACAAAAGGAGATTTACATCCAAAGGAAGTTACAGTCTTTAGAAATAACCCAGAATTCGAACGAATAATTGAGGTTACCCAGGGTAAGCGTGTCGACGTCAGCGTCGACAATGGATAAATTTGGGAGTTACCTTTGGTTAGCTTCCAACCCGTTTACCCTGGGGTTTGGGTGTTAGTCTGGGGTCGTTTGCATCAATGAGATTACCCAGGGTAAACATCACACAAACTTACGCATGGTTAACACGATCGTCAACAGATTTGCCCTGAGTAATCTCAATGATGCTTCCGGGCCTTATTTGCCCTTTAACCGGGTAATCTGAGCCGCATACATCATTGGAATTACCCAGGGTAAACGTTCCAACACCAAACAAATTTACCCGTCATTGGCATGGGCGTCCATGGGGGCCAACATGTTAACCTTGGGTAATTTCAATGATGCATTACGCTATGAATGATGCGTGTAGCCTTAGAATGTCAACACTAAACTAACACTTCACAGGTAAGATTAATTTCATCATTCGCTCTTTCGAATAATTGAAAACCGTAGTTCTCCAATGTTTGAACTCGAATAACTTTGAAATTCCTGGTTCGAGTACGATTCATTTTTTTTCATTTGAATGTTTTTAAGCAGCTCGAATATTCAATATTCGAATATTCGGGGCCCAATATGTCCACGAATAGTTCGTTTTCTTCCCCTTGTGTGGATGACTCAGGTGCAGCATAGCAAATTTATATCACATTTAACAAACAATAAGTTCAAATAACGATCAATATGGATGCGGAAAATTTGCACAAAGCTTGGCGGAAGAATCAGAATGAGGAGCGAATGACGGACGGTGGGGGGAGGAATGCGCGCCCTCTTGTGGTGGGGAAGGCTCGATGGTGGTGGTGGAGTGGGGAGCATGGTTGGGGATGGGAGAAAGCCGTCACTGGGTATGTTGTGTCAGATCATGCAAGCAAGATTCATGTGTGTGGGGGCGGGCTTCTGCACCTTTGTAGAGCAATGACTGCAATTAGCTGTAATCACACTGAGAAATACACATAAAACAAATACATCATCATCATAGAACTATATGACCAATACATAATAAAAAAATCGATAATCAATAATCAATAATCATCATCAGCACATGTTCAGACACCATATAGTTATCCTAAGGACAGAGGAGATTCGCAAAAGACAACGTGGAAAAAGTAACAGAGTAACTGCGCTAACATACAACGGGACAGTGAAGAGACCATAGAAACCGGGAGTGACAGAGTTAAAGAGGGAGCTGGAGGGTCAGCGGCGGACGCTCGACCGGGATGCGACGTCGACTAAGAGTAGAGGACTATTGCTGGAAGGGAAGGCCGGAGAAGTGCGAGTCACAATAAGTTAACGGGGGAAAAGAGTGAAATTGCGAAAGTTGCACGAAAAAGATCACATCTAGTCGGACGATATCGTTTGTGGAGTGTTGTTCTCCCTGGCGGAAAGCGAGCCGTTCAGATGATCCTTAAGATGTTGTTCCAACTCGCTGGGAGATGCGCACACCTGCAATAGAAATATTCATTGCTACTTTTTTCTTTTTGTAAGTATCGTAAACTCCAAACGGCCAGGAAAAAGGGGCGGCGCCGCGGCGCGGCTCTCTTGGTCAGAGACGCAGAGGAAAATCGATACGTCGTTACTTCCCGCTGCCTGAATTGCTCGTAGTGCGCGAAGAAACAGCGAGAAATAACGACGTATCGATTTTCATCTGCGTCTCTGCCCAAGAGAGCCGCGTCGCGGTACCCGCCCCTTTCACCCTGGGGGTTTGGAGTTTACTGTAGTTCATCTCTAAAACATTAAGAAAAAAAGCGTGTTGCACTAGTGAAGAACGTATAAGAGCACGACATTAGATGTAAGCTATAGCGCACTCCATTTCAGTTATCTGGACCTGCCGCACGCGCCGCACCACTTGGGGCCTATCACTATGACCGTCTGCACACTCCACCCCTTATTCTGATATCATCACTTTCGTTCTCAAACGATCATGTGGTGCGTGCGAGCGGGTCTCGACTATTGAAGCCTAGAATAGCTTTTGTTCCAAAGCAGATTTTTTTTCATTTAATGGTTAGGAACTCGTTTCTTTTTTTTTTTCTTTTTTCCTCCACAATTTTTTGTTTTCAGAATAAAAAGTCAAGTTATCTCCACGCACATCAGTAAACATTCAACAATAACAATCACCTTAATGACCCTACAATGAAGTCGGCATGCCGCCCAATGAGGAAAGGGGCGTGGCCACTTCTCTGCGATTGGCCCACTCAAATGATATTGCCGCTCTTTGGTGTCAACTTGACATTTACAAAAACGCTACTGCACATCGATAAACCATCACACGAACTGACACCAAAAATCGGTGGGGAGGAGGGGGGTTGAATCGGCCAATCGTGGAAAGTAGCCACGCCCCCTTTCACAAAGCGATGTTATACATGCTTATTCATGAATGAAAAGGCTGTGGATGTCATTTTACCACAACGTTTGTACTACTCACCTTTTGACAAACAGAACACACGGTTCGCCACAGCATCATCATCATTTCCATATTAGGCACTGCACCAGGAGCGAACAATCCGAGCGGTGGTGGCATCGGCAACGCTCCGCCTCCGGGCAAAGACACCGGCCTAGGGCCGCTGTCCTCTCCGCCCATTCCAGCGTCGAATATTCGTCGGCCTGCAATCGGAGATTTTCTGGAAGAAATTTCCAGAAGACAGTGGAAAGCCTCACCTCGTCTGCTAGGGCTTTGCTGCCACATGTGGGTTCCCATGTGGACCTTTAGGTTTCCACGAGTGGTGAACGCACGGCCGCACATCTCACATTTAAACGGTTTGTCGCCTAAAATGAGGTAGCTGTATGATTTTTGAGGTTAGCAATGGTTCGGTACGGGAAAATAAGGATTTCCAGGAGTATTCCCAGAAATTATCCAGGAAAGTTGAAACAAAAATTTACCTGTATGCGTCCTCATGTGAATTTGAAGAGCAGAACTGGAGCTGAAGTGTTTGAAGCATACAGCACATTGATGTTTGGAAAGGACTGGGAGCTGAAAACAGAAATTTGATTCCAACAAATATTTCAGATTTCCAGAAAAATATCCAGCAAATTTTTTAAAATCAGCCTGAAGAGTTAAAAAATTTAGGCTCCAGAATGTTTCAAGCTTTTTTCGAGAGGTATGAATCATCGCAACAAGAGGTGGGTGTTTCAAGACAGCTGTGATTGGTGGATTCAATTAATGCGCCAATCACGATAGTGCGGTAACGCCCCCTTTCCCCTCATGACGACATGCAATCCTTTTTAAGCAACGGTTGTCAATATTTCTTGCTTACTATCGCTGTTATGCAATTTTTTTTTACTCATTTCGTAATTTTTTGAAATTAATTAATTCTATTTTCCTGGATATGCTACTTCTAGACTGTTCACCTGTCGTGGTGGTGGCGGCTCCGTCTCAGCCCACATTTTCTGCATCGCTTCCAGAGGATTCTCAACTGGTCGACTTGGAGTGGATGGCGCGACCTAAAAACCATATTCAATTTAGTACTTCTCCGGTTGGGTCCCAAGTGGAAAACAGTTTTCTTACCGGTCTTTCAGGTGCAGTTATTGCGGATACTTCTTGATGTTGTTGGGGTTTACGGTCATCAGCGTCCGATTCGCCTGATCTACTTATCGATGAGCCGTCCGTGCTGAAAGGGTCAAATCATGTGTGTTGATGGCCTGACCTGACTCATTCATTCATTCATTCATTCATTCATTCATTCATTCATTCATTCATTCATTCATTCATTCATTCATTCGTTCGTTCATTCATTCACTATATTCATTCATTCATTCATTCATTCATTCATTCATTCATTCATTCATTCATTCATTCATTCATTCATTCATTCATATCATTCATTCATTCATTCATTCATTCATTCATTCATTCATTCATTCATTCATTCATTCATTCATCCATTCC
>JARK01001540.1:319057-354645 GCA_000688135.1 Ancylostoma ceylanicum
CCCTCCCTCCCTCTCTCTCTCTCTCTCTCTCTCTCTCTCTCTCTCTCTCTCTTTGCCCTTCACATCCTCCTGTCCTTCCTGAATTTTTTTCTTGAACAATTTTCGGATCAAAACCTACTGCTCGTGATTTTGCTCCGTGGACGCCGACGCTTCACTGCTTCCTGACGGAGAAATCGAGGATGCTTCGACCTTCGGCAGCTCCAAGCTTGTAGCCGTGGACAATTTCAGATTTTCTTCTTGCCTGAAACCATACTACTTTTTTTATTTCATTTCAGTACTTCAATTCGCCTATAGATACTGGAATAAACCTAGGTTCCTCCTTGATTTCCTGCTTAACTTCCTCCTCTTTCTTTTGCTCCAGCTGGCTTCCAAGGAGTTGGGCAAGGTTGAATGGAGCAGGAGCATCACCTTGCACAGCAGGATTGAAGAAAGGGAACAGAGGCGGGAATGGAGGGGCGAAGGGACTGAAATGAGGGGGTAAACCCGCTGGAGGTGGAAACCCAACCAGCTAATCAAGTCTTACCCTGGTCGAGCTTGTTGGATCAGCTTGGGCGTGGAAGGCGATGGTGGCGGGAGGTGTCTCCCCGTCAGAGCCTGAGTATGCTCTGAGATGTGATTTTGTAGTTGTGAACCGGTTATAAACCTGGAACAAATTATTTTGGGAAAATTACCAGGTTTGGCCTAAGAATGAGTACGAGTACCTTTTTTGACAGATTGGGCATTGTTGCGTTGGCTGCAATCCCGGTGGGAATCCATTCATCCCAAGGGGAGCCGCCATCGGGCTGCCCATTGGGCCTCCCAAGCCGATGGGAACTCCCCGGAAGGAGTGCTTCGCCCGATGGACACCCATATGCGTTTTCAAGTTTCCTTTAGTGGTAAATGCACGTTGGCAGATCTTGCATTTAAATGGGCGTTCTCCTGAAATTCGCAATTTTCCAGAAAAAAATATTTTACCAGATTCTCGAAATTTGAATTTTTTATCAGTGCACTATAATATAATTTTCCCCCAACAAGTCATGCTATTATTTCTTCCTCTTTCTTTTTTTTTGCCATTATGTCAAGTCATCCTCCTATATAAAAGATAAAGTCATCCTCTTAAAAGATCTTATTTTGATGTAATACATTATCCAGTACATTATCCCTTATCTAGGGGGTGTGGAGCGTTATGCTGGAAAGTGGGCGGTCCCAGCTTCCTGCCATTGGCCACTGCCCGTTTGGCGCCGCCCAAAGCCACGCCCCCTCATCATACTCCCCATGTTTTGCTCTTCGATTTGTACACGCTGCATGAAAAAGATGTATCGTCCCACTCCCTCCCTCCTCCCCGCTCCACCCNTAGTTGTTTATTTTTATTGTAATTTTTAAAATAATCGGGTCCCCAAAACGGAGGAGATCCCTATTTTTCTCCCACGCTCCGCCCTCCTCGCCCCCTCCCGGCCACTTTCTGTGTCCGTCACTGCCTTTCCGCTATAAGGATCGAGTGTGGAGCGCTGTACCTGGAGGGATTAGCGCTGAGCTCTATGATTGGTCACTTCAGCCCGTTGGCCAATAGCAGGACCCGACCGCACTGCGCTTTCTCATACAACGAACCATAATGCTGACTTGACTCTGATGTTCATACCAAAAGTGACATCCCAGCCCCGAGTGGAAAACTCACCTGTATGGGTACGGTAGTGCATTTGGAGCGCGCTTTTGCATGAGAGCACTCTCCTGCACAGTATGCATTGATTGGGATCAGTGGTTGGCATCGCCTTGTCGCCTACGAGTGCTCGAATTTTCTCCGCTTCGTCACTGGTAGAGATCTAAGAAAGGAAATTTGAAAAACCTGGGTAGATTTTTTTCCATTTTTCTTTTTTTTTCATTTTCTCTCCACTAGATAGCAAGTAGTCGCACCTCCATCAGCGCTTCCCAGTCGTCTTCATTTCCTACTTCAGGCCGTGGACCAAAAATGTCGGGACGCGCCTCGAACGGGGATCGCATGAAAACTGAAATTCTCTGAATGATCTACTGTCTCGACAGGGGAAACAATCCTGAATCGGGGAAAAATTTCTCAGAAGAATCTCTCACATGGTGGTGGCGGCGGCGGATTATGCATGGCGAAATGAGGCGGTAGCGGCAGTGGGAACAAACCAGCCGGCGGCGTCGAATTCAAAAATCCAGGCGGTCGTTGCGGGAAAAATTGCCCGAATATGGCGGGTGGTGGCGGCGGGGTGCGGGTTTTCTCGACGAGCGTGAACGACGGGCCCGCCACCGCAGGCACAGACCCGCGGTCGGCGTCTGGGCTCGCGGCCGACGAGCGGCTGCAGCCCGCCGACGAGGCTCGCGGTACAGAGGTCGAGCAGTCGTGCTCACGGATCTGGAAAAGCAGGGTTTGTGGGGAGTAATTCTGAGGAGCGGTGTTAGAGCGTACCTGGTCCCGGTCACCGAATCGAATCCCGCATTGACTGCAGCGAAGCAGCTTCTCGTTTGAGTGCTTTTCCATGATATGCCATAGTAGCGCACCACGTGAGGAGAATTTCTGGAAAAAATCAATAATTTCAGGAATTTACTCATTACTAATTTTTATATAGTTGTTTATTTATATCTACACTTTCCCATAGCCATTTATTTTTAAAAATATTTTGAAAAAAAAGGTTAAAATAAAATGATAAAATGTGAAGAAACAGATGAGACTGCATTACTGCCAGCCCTATGCGAGAAAGCCTACATGGACAGAAAGTTTTTCAGCTACCGTAATCCTCTACCGTAACTCCCCCGCCAACTTCTAGAAGTTGCTTTATATAGAAAGGACATTGTCGCAGTTTCACTGCGTTTATTTCTTCATGCGAAAACTGGTCCCCATTCCTTAAACAGCTGACATAAATCTTTATGTTTGCTCCAGGTTAGTATTCATTTTCTCGTTAAATTTCTGTGATAATGTACGGTTCCAGAAGCAGATGGTGCGTTAGGACTGCGTGCGTCATATTACGCACGCAGCGATTAACCAACCAAATCCGACAAGTTGCTAGTCATTGGTTCTGTCGCACGTTGATTCCTTATGAATGAATGAAAGAGCCTATGAATGAATGAATGAATGAATGAATGAATGAATGAATGAATGAATGAATGAATGAATGAGCGTGTGAATGAATGAATGAATGAATTAATGAGTGGAGTGAATGAATGAATGAATGAATGAATGAATGAATGAATGAATGAATGAATAAATGTGATGAATGAATGAATGTGATGAATTAATGAATGAATGAATGAATGAATGAATGAATGAATGAATGAATGAATGAATGAATGAATGAATGGATGAACGAATGAATGAATGAATGAATGAATGAACGGACGAATGAAAGGAATGAATGAATGAATGAATGAATGAATGAATGAATGAATGAATGAATGAATGAATGAATGAATGAATGAATGTGAATGAATGAATGCGTGAATGAATGAATGAATGAATGAATGAATGAATGAATGAATGAATGAATGAATGAATGAATGAATGAATGAATGAATGAATGAATGAATGAATGAATGAATGAATGAATGAATGAATGAATGAATGAAAAAAGATGAATTAATGAATGAATGAATGAATGAATGAATGATTGAATGAATGAATGAATGAATGAATGAATGATTGAATGAATGAATGAATGAATGATTGAATGAATGAATGAATGAATGAATGAATGAATGAATGAATGAATGAATGAATGAATGAATGAGACGAATGAATGAATGAATGAATGAATGAATGAATGAATGAATGAATGAATGAATGAATGAATGAATGAATGAATAATGAATGAATGAATGAATGAATGAATGAATGAATGAATGAATGAATGAGACGAATGAATGAATGAATGAATGAATGAATGAATGAATGAATGAATGAATGAATGAATGAATGAATGAATGAATGTGAATGAATGAATGCGTGAATGAATGAATGAATGAATGAATGAATGAATGAATGAATGAATGAATGAATGAATGAATGAATGAATGAATGAATGAATGAATGAATGAATGAATGAATGAATGAATGAATGAATGAATGAATGAATGTGAATGAATGAATGCGTGAATGAATGAATGAATGAATGAATGAATGAATGAATGAATGAATGAATGAATGAATGAATGAATGAATGAATGAATGAATGAATGAATGAATGAATGAATGAATGAATGAATGAATGAATGAATGAATATAAGTATAAGTATAAGTTTATTACGTTTGCAAAAGGCAAACGTTATAAATGTACAATGAAGACCAGCAAAAAAAAACAGTACACATAGCAACGAAAAAGACATGGTAAATACAGCTAAAAAAAACATTTTTTTAAACGAATGAATGAATGAATAACGAGTTCGTGACCGAATGAATTTTTGAAGCACTAACGCTCAAGATGACATATCTAACACATGTATTATTTATTTATTTATCTTTGTAATTTATATATTTATATATTTGATCTTCCTTTCTAGTTAATTTAATATGTGACTTCTTCATATTGTCCAGCTGCTTCTCTTCAACCTTTTGACACAACATTTCAATCGATTGATTTCCATGCATTTATGATTCGTGTAATTGCACAACTCTTCAGATTTCTTGCGTGATTGCCTCGATCGTTCCAACTACAGTACACCAATAAAAAGAAGAGAAATGGATGATAAACCCTTGAAATTACACCCGGTTGATGGTGTAAACAAAGAAAATCACGTGATATCATCTATGAGCTGAATGCGATATAAAATTTTTCATGAGTTATAACAGGAACCAGCTGGGTACGGACAAGAACCAGCTGGCGGTTGAATGTCCCTGCGCCTTTCACTACCGTATCACAGTCATCTGCTGGCACTACGACAGGCCGCAGTTACAGTAACATTTAACATTTCATACTAGGTAGGGATACTGTAAGAACTCGAAGGAAAATGTCCTTCCTTAGGGAAAACAGTAGTGGAGATATGAACTAATCTCCATAGTCGCGATCAACTCATCAAAGCACCCCGTTGTGCAGAACTTCGTAAGCTTTTATGGACATACCGTAACTACCGTATACCAGCCGTAGCAGTACAAAATGAATAGCGCTAATGTACAAAGATGAATACCACTTCTATGGTAATCGTACCAAATGCCTCATTTAGGCAATGTTTCAGGGAAAGTGTTTATTCTAGTGATTTTAGGGTAAAAGTATACATGTGGTGGTTTGTTTCTAAACATTTTGTCTCGCGAGTCCTCTCAGCGGAGGTTCTGGGTTATTCTGTAGGTATTTTATAAGCCTGAACAGCTGATTTAGTATTTTTACTGTGATTACTTCAAATCCTGGTGACCACTACCTGAAACCTGTTCACTGCCCTTCTAATGCACCAACTTCGCAGCAGGAGCACAGCCCAATCGGCTTAATTCGTCGAGCTCAAAGCCTAGCAGCATCTCCTTCCAGTTGCTGCCATCCTTCAGTAATTGCTGTCCAGAAGAGTAGTGCTCGAAAGCAAGGTTCAGTCGGAATCTTTTTGAATTTTGTCCTACGACACAGCAATAGACAACACGTGGGGCGCACTGTATAGCGTCATTTGGAAGCACGGACTCCGCGAACGCTCAAGAGGCCGTACCAAAAGCTGTCGAAATTTATCAGGATTTTAAAAAAATTTTCGTGCACAGCATTGCAGTGGGCGATGAACTCAGTAGGAAACGACATTTTGTCTCGAATAACTTGAGCAGTGGACCAAGATTGTTACAGATCTTTATTCCGGCTAACGTTTCGGCGTCGTCGCCTTCGTCAGAGCCTGGAAAGTCAAATCACATGTAATACAGTGCGTTTCATAATTATAGGACACCCCCCGAATTTCCCACTTCCGGGTTTTCCTCCGAACATGGAATTTTGCATCTAGTACCATTGTGATCAGCACCCAAAATAACCTCGGTACCCAATTTTCGAGCTCACGGCAGCAACTCTGGTTTTTTGACACTTTATTTTTCTCTTTCCGCACACTTCGCGGTCATGACACACCTTCAGATTCTAACAAGTTTATTTGCCGTACAATCGAACTCACGGAATTTCGATGAATTATGGAGCATCTATGGACCACACCTGATCTCACACAGACCGCTACTCCTGCTCCTTAGAGGGAATCTGAGGACATCCGCGTCAATAGACATAGCACATGCAAGACTGCCTATCTCAATTTCTCAGCCGCTCATCACCGACGGAGGTGCACTCAAAACTGGCTAAGAAGGACCCACTGCAGTCCTACTTTAAAAATACAGTTAGCACTAGTCACAGGCTGCTCCGTTGACTTTGCTAGGTGGCGATCCAAGTAGGCAACACTCGCTCGACATCGAGGTTTTCCCACATTTTCATACTAAAACCCATGAATCGGTGGCTCAAAACGACGGAAATTGCCCACTGGCATTTTCTGATGTCTGACGCTGTCAGACCATGTTCCAGTCTCTTACTGACCAGGTCTGCTTTCGCCGGTAAGTGAACCCAAAAACGCGACAGCAACCTCGAAAAAATTCCCTTTCCTCAAGGTCTTGACTGTCTTCAGTTATCACGTCAGCGACTCTCCCATTTACCATAATTACGAAGTCTAGTATGTAACCGCCTCAATCACGACCAATCATAGTACTTGGAATAGGATCTGGTCACTTCATCAACTGTTACATTTTGTTCCCTACATGGCATCAGTTACTCTCTATTTCGCGCAGAGCAGACATTTGAGCAAGCAGAGGACGGTGTCTGGTCTGGTAGCGTCGGACCTCAGAAAACTCCTGTGAGTAATATCCGTCTTTTCGAACCTCCCATCTGCAGGTTTTAGTGAAGAAATATGGGAAAACTTCGATGTCGGGCGAGTGTTGCCTAGTTGGATCGCCAGCTAGCAAAGCCAGTAGAGCGGCCTGTGACAAGTGCTGAGTGTATTTCTAAAGTAGGACTACTGTGGAACCTTGTCAGCCAATTTTGCGCGTACCTCCGTCAGCAATGAGTGGATGAGAAATTGAGATAGGCAGTTTTGCATGTTCGATGTCTATCGACGCACATGTCCTCAGGTTCCGTCTAAGGACCAGGAGTAGCGGGCTGTATGAAATCAGTGTGATCCATAGATGCTCTAAGAATTATCGAAATTCCGTGAATTCGATTGTGCGGCAAACAAACTTGTAATAATCTGAAGGTGTGTCATGACCGCGAAGTGTGCGGAAAGAGAAAAATAAAGTTTTAAAAAACCAGAGTTGTTGCCATGAGCTCAAAAATTGGGTACCAAGGTTATCTTAGGTGCTGATCACAATGGTACTAGAGGGAAAATTCCATGATCAGAGGAAAACCCGGGAGTGGGAAATTCGGGGGGTGTCCTATAATTATGAAACGCACTGTATATCCTATCATGTGGAGATCAGTACATAGGTAAAGGCCTTTGCGGGTTCTGTTCTACGGGGTCAGACGTGGGGGCACCCTACTTACTAATAGTGGCACACCTATTCTACGCGGCGGTCCCTCTCATCGCGGCTAAACGGCTATGTAGGTGAGCATGAGCGGGTTTTACTTCTCTGATTTTCTTTTCGTATTTACTTTCACGTTGAATTATAATTGTGGAATGATTGGGCGTTTGGGAGGATATATTACATGTGATTTTGACTTTCCAGGCTCTGACGAAGGCGACGACGCCGAAACGTTAGCCGGAATAAAGATCTGTAACAATCTTGGTCCACTGCTCAAGTTATTCAAGACAACTGTATTCACTAGGCCAAGATTGAAAGAGAGTCAAACGTTCACACTCCTAAGAGAAGTACCAGCAAACGACATTTTTCCAGAGCTTTTCCTCTAAGCAGCAATTGAGGGGAGGAGGGCAGCAAAAGGTGCTGCTAGGCTGTGTACTTGACTTATCACGCTGACATTCACCACAAAACGTCCTCCATTGAATCTGCTGATGTGATTACTGACCCCTAAGGAAAAAAAAAAACGTAACGCCCTCAATCCCTGGCGTCGGCTACCGTGTTCTTCTCGCCGCGTTGGTGTCGGCGGTCGCGTTTCTTTGTGAAGAGCCGGCGGTCGGTTTGTTTCGATGTTGTGGCCGCGTGCGCTACGCGTCCCATAATGCGAATTGCTTTATTGCTTTTCTATTGAACAGTCGCGACGACCTGAACGACGCCCATAACTCGCGCGCGACGAGCCACCATCCAGCCGGGCACGCACAAAAACCAACACTATCGCCTCGACAAAAATCACAAATCGCAACACACCACAGCAGCGGCGTCTTTGTGTAGCCCGAAAGTGCATCGAAGCTGAACGCGCCCGTCGGTGTTAAGTGGCCACGATCAGCGCGAGAGGTCAAATTCTTACCAATCATGGATCGGGGCGGCGCCTAACTTGATCCCACGGAGGCCTTAGGAATTTAGAAGTTACCTAGCAACTACAGTGTTGTTGTCGCTAGGGGTGGCGGTCAGGAAGAAGATAGGTTATGACAGCTGGCAGCTGCACCGCGCAGCCCATGCAAAGGTTACCACGCCCAACTCGCATCGAACACATGATAGTCTACTTTGATCAAAGGAATTAAGGTTTTATTTGGTTCAGAGTTAGTATGAAAGTGGAATTTCGGGATTTAGGGCTGAAATGTAATGACTTGTAGTGAATACCTGTCACATTTCAATGAAGATTGAGATTTCTCTACTTTCATCCTGCTGGATTTTGTTTGCTTAGGTTATAACCACTTTCAGGGAAGGAGGATAACGGACCCTCATATAACTGTAATCTATGTAAATCTCTGTCAGCTAACTAGGGGCGGGGCTACGATTGCATGGGATATTGGCACACGGGTCCACTGCAGCCAACTATTGCCAGCTATCGTTCTTCCTGGCATACACCCTGTCGCAAGATGTTGCGACTTTGCGAGTTTTCATGTTTGTTCGCATTCTTGGGGATAGATTATATGTTGTAATGTTGTGATTATCGCGGCAGTATTCAAGCCGCACAGACGAACTTCGCTTTGTTTTTGTGGCTAACATGGGATGAAAGATGATATACCACTGAACCGTTACAGTCGTGCACAGTGGTTGTGCTAGTGGTTTTCCGGATACTACCTATTTGACTGTACTGACAATGAGATTGGGCAACGAAACTTCATTGGAACTCGATAAGGCTGTGCAGAACACAGATCCAGGCCACCAGCTCATTTAGTGTTACCACAACGGATTCGATACCGCACTCACTCGGTACTAAAAGCACCATATCCACCCATTCACTCCCTTTTATAGTTACTGCCACCACTATCAACACAGTATCACGAAATATACATTTATCATGTCATACACGACATATCCCCCTAGCACTACAAGCAGCTCCACTCTGCTTCATAAGGATCTCATTTAGTTAGTAATCCTCAGCACCCTCTCAATTAATACGGATCATTTCTCTTCTCATAATCAGCAACAGTGCGTTTCATGAATATATAGGCGCCCGAAATTTTTTAAGTTTAGCCGCGTTGCTCTGATTTTTGGGGCATACCACGAACTCGAACTGATTCAGCATTTCAATAAAGTAAATGTTTATTGTAGAGAAGACCTTTCTATGGTACTGAAAGCAAACACTTAGCAAACATGGAACTGCCTGGTTATGTTTACTACCATAGTCGAGACCAAATGAAAATATGATAATTTAAGTAATTTTATTATCGATTTCAGTTTCGACTCCTGCGTCTCTCGCGAGCAATCAGAACTCTCATTCACGGTCACGCAGCCACACCAAGGAGGAAGAAGCCCGGTCCAACACATAGTAGGGTTGCGCGGACCGTACGCCACGAAGTAAGGATCGGCTGCTTTTCACCAGAAAGCATGTGGACTCAAGCCGCAACTGATAGGATACCACAGAGAAAAAGGATGCGGCTTCGAAGATGGACGGATTGGTTGGATCAAGCCGGTTCTTCAAGATTTTTCGCACGAAAAATCGAGAACACATTACTTGTGTAAGTGCGATAAGGGATAAGTAATTGTAATTGTAATTGTATTATTGATTTAGGACTTGATCCGAAGAATTCAAATGTGCAAGAAGAAAAAAAACCCAAATACCTTCCTATCACTGCGCGAGGGCTGCATTGCTCTTTCTTTCGTATCTCCAATCTATCGACTTATTCAAAACCGAACTTTTTCGAAATTCGAATAGATCTAGCATATCACTCAGCCCTCACTATATTGGCATCCATTCCGTACTTTACTCTTATACGGATTCCAAGCTAAGGAAAATGCTTTTTTTCAGCACGCTGCGCTCACCAGTAAGGAAAAAAACATTGGAATGTGTATTGTATACTCTACCTTCTTTTACTCTGTATTCTATCTCCTTCTTCGACATTTATTTACTTCATTGTTTTGCTACTATGATTTATTCAATAACTTATGTAATATTTATGTACGTAAATAATATATGATATCTACTACCCTGGGCGCGTGTGGCGCAGTGGTAAGAGGCTCGCTGCGAACGCACACGGTCGATGGTTCGATCGCGCCCGTGGCCAACCAAGCCAGCCATCCCTCCGGGGTTGGTAAATTGGTACCAGAGGAGTCTGGGAGGATGAAGCACTGACTTGGTTCATCGGATGCCCCCCGCAAGTCATTGCACAGGGGACATACGCATTCAACGCCTCTACGATTTCTCAGATGAAGTCGAATGCGTGGCGCATCCCTCGTGACGGGATTGATCAACGCCGTCCACTTTATCCTTTATCTACTACCCTGACACTAAAGATTATCTCTGAACTTTGACTTTGAGGCGGCTCCCACTGAAGATACTGATTACAAAGCCCGTTAATACACCCAAAACAGAGTCGGTTTCGTAAGGGTTACCCTTGGATGATATGTATGAGAAGTTATATGTCCGTCGAATGAGGAACATAGTAGTAAAATACATATCTGAATCACACATGTACCCAGATGTATGCATACTTAGGTCCTACATTTGCTTGTGGGCGCGAATACCTGTATGTGCACATGCATCGTACTTGCAGAAGTGTGTATATGTCTGTATATGTAAATATTTGCGTGTACATATGTAAAAAAATTCACATAGCACACATTATAAGTTTCCTTTACCTTACTGATGAGTGCAGGAGGAAACTTATAATACAGTTTAGTTTTCGTATAAGGATAATGTACGAAAGGAAACCTAGCTATGGATCTAAAATCAAATATTGAATTATATAAAGAGAGAGAGCGATAGTTTTCGTACTTTACCGGTTTCGGGGCTTGAAGTAGACCAGAAGTACGGCTTCCTCGGCGCCTCGGTTGTAAGACCCCTTTATCAGTAGTTCCCAAGGGAGCCATCAAAACTAATGTAGTCATGTTAGACTCAAGAGGGGCGAAGAGGATGTCAATAGAGGTAGTGAATTGAGTGCAGTGGAGAGGTTATGACGAAGCCCAAGTAAGTGTGTGAGCAGTGATGTGCAATAAATAAATAGATAAATAAAATTGTGTAGCGTCGATTTCAAAATGTGTCACAAGCAAGAAAAGGGTAAGAAACATAGAACACTGTAGCGATGTGGATAACAGTTTTCCACCATATACCAGTCGAAATCCCTTTTGCCCGCCGCATCTTTACCATTCAATTGGCCACATTTTCTAGTTAATGTAGTCTTTTTGTGCTACTGATGTTTTTTTTTTGTTGGCGCACCTTTGCTGGTGTACAGATAAATAAATAAATAAATAAATAAATAAATAAATAAATAAATAAATAAATAAATAAATAAATAAATAAATAAATATGGAAGGAGGAAGTAAAACTACATGCCCACAGGTCTCCAATAATTTTTTCAGCAAAAGGATTATTCTCACCTGCTGAAGCACAGCTAACTCCATGTAACTTTTGGTAGTTAAATAGCTAGAACAGTATGGTGAAGGACAGTTTGAGTATAACTAACAATACCAGGAATAAATTTACAGAGCAATAGGTGTTAATGCCGTGGTTATGAACAATTTAAACCATCTGTAAACATTTTTAATATGCAGAACCACGTGTAGGAGGATAATCCTCATCCGGAGCATGGATCTGGATCATGCACACTCTGATTGCACATCTTTTTCATAGTATTCTATATGTTTCCGCTATATTTTACACTACTGCACAATATTACGAGTAAATGATTTTCTGATAAACAGGGTATTATTTTAATTTCAATATAATAGGAACCAAACTAGAGGTATTTAATGGAGAACTTTTGAGAAAAAGGACACTCCGCCGCAATTGCACTTTAGTTACCAGTAAATTTTGGAAACTATGATTTTGTACCTTTGCTTCTGTATACAAAATTTCATTAAAGAATGGGGTAAAAGAGTAAATTTTAATTGTTTACATGCTTGAAATTCGTCATGACGGACTCAAATCCAATAATCATTCGGAAAAATGTTCGAATAATCAATAGTTCTTCGAATAGAATGAATTTCCCTCTATGTGTACTCCGATTATTAGGTCGTTTCAAAGCGATCATGAGGCCACATGCACCATTAAGATTGCCTAGCGTAAAGGTGTTAACCTCCCGTAATCTTACCCATAGTTAAAACGGGCCTAGATGCATCACTGAGATTACCCAGGGTAATTGTGTTGACGCCCGTGTTGAAGGTAGGTAGATTTGTAGACTATTTACATGATTACCCTGGGTAATATCAATGATGCATCTGATCACAAAGCTATCAACCCGTGGGAAATATTGGAAATTTTGGATTATTTGATGTCGCCGCAGGCACCATAAGATTGCCTAGGATAAAGGTGTTAACCTCCCGTAATCTTACCCATCATTAACACGGGCCTAGATGCATCATTGAGATTACCCAGGGTAAGTGTGTTGATACCCGCGTTAAAGGCAGGTGGATTTGTAGATCATTAACATGATTACCCCGGGTAATATCAATGATGCATCTGATCACCAAGCTATCAACCCGTGCGAAATATTGGAAATTTTAGGTTATTTGATCTCGCCGCATGCACCATTAAGATTGCCTAGGGTAAAGGTGTTAACCTCCCATAAACTTACCCATCATTAACACGGGCCTAGATGCATCATTGAGGTTACCCGGGGTAATTGTGTTGACGCCCGTGTTAAAGGTAGGTAGATTTGTAGACTATTAACATGATTACTCCGGGTAATATCAATGATGCATCTGATCACCAAGCTATCAACCCGTGGAAAATATTGGATTATTTTGGGTTATTTGATCTCGCCGCATGCACCATTAAGATTGCCTAGGGTAAAGGTGTTAACCTCCCGTAATCTTACCCATAGTTAAGCGGGCCTAGATGCATCATTGAGATTACCCAGGGTAAATGTGTTGACACCCGTGTTAAAGGTAGGTAGATTTGTAGACCATTAACATGATTACCCCAGGTAATATCAATGATGCATCTGATCACCAAGCTGTCAACCCGTGCGAAATATCGGAAATTCTAGGTTATTTGATCTCGCCACATGCACCATTAAGATTACCTAGGGTAAAGGTGTTAACCTCCCGTAATCTTACCCATAGTTAAAACGGGTCTAGATGCATCATTGAGACTACCCAGGGTAATTGTGTTGACGCCCGTGTTAAGGATGAGATTTGTAGACTATTGACTAGTTTACCCTGGGTAATCTCAACGATGCATCCAGACCTTGGTTTCGAAGCTATCGAGCCGTCGAAAATACCCAAAAAATTAATTAGTCCGATCTCACCATCGAGAAATCAATATTGAATCATTATCTAATGAATGCCCATTAAAGGCAGCAATCCCTGGTAAAAAGTAGGCAAATCTATGGAGACTGTCATTACTGTCGACCCGGCAATTTTGGTAAATTGGCCTGTCGTCCAAAATTCGCACTTTGGCTAGTCATGTCTAATGAGCGATTTTTCCGCTTATTATCGAGGATTTTGCGCTTTTGAACAACTGGCACGTGCGCTTCCGCTGAAGCTCTAATCCAACTCCCCGCTATAGATGTTACCTCGGTCGATCGCCAAAATGTTGGCTCGCCGCTAATGACTGAATCAGGAAGTTAAATATCCTTTTTGCAGCTGGATGGACGCATTAATCTGGTTTCGATATTATTTCCTGGTTTGGAAACAGCCCCGAGTATGTTTTTCAGTCATGTAAGGACATTTTTATTCATTGATTTCTAATTGAATAATTCATTCTATGCCCGTCCAAGGGTCGTCTACGGACATTTCCCACCCGCGCGCGTAGCGTCAGGCCGTTTTGCCTTTTCGAACTTGTGGAAGAAGAGCCAAACATGGTTCAAAAAATATCATAACTCATTTTAGCACCTTATTGATCGTCTTAGGTCAAAGCTGAGCTGTTCATCCTGATAAAAATGCGGAATAGCGGTTTTTTCTACACTATCCTACCGGCGCGGCCTGACGCGCGCGCGGGTGCTAAGTGTCAGGTCTATGGGTAGGAATGACACGGACAATTCACCGTTTTCTTTTTAACACTCTTCATTGATTGTTTATCTACTGATTAAGTACTTATTTATTTTGAATTTTATTATTTACTGCTTTATTAATTTTTTTGCTGGATACGTGAGCGTTGTATTTTTCCTCCCACAACGAATTCTAATGGATATCGGCCCAGAAATGCTGTGTCACTTTGGAGACTGGTCCACTGTGTAATCTTCAACACATAAACCGTATGACCACTCGTAATTTCTCAATAAATGTTTCTGAAAGATGTAGCGATGGTGAAGACCTAGAAAAAGTGGCAGTCCTATCCCTGTGAAGATTTCTTCGTAACTTTTACCTAACCTAACCTGTAAGTTTACGAAATCATTCTATACAAAAGTTACAGTGGGCACAGACGGCGGTGACCCATCCACGGCCTCGAAAAGCACGTGGCGCGACCGCGCTGCTCACGATCGAATCGTCGCTGCGGTGGCAAATCTGGGTTTTCTCGGTAGTTGTTCATCACATTTGATGTTACCTAATAAAGAAACAAACTAGCTGTCAAGAACAGTCCATAATTCGTTGTTCTGGAGGAGATACTTGCTCGAGCGTCGCGGTCGCGTCGCGTGCTTTTCGAGGCCGTGGATGGGTCACCGACATCGACGCCCACTGTATGTACTTGGAGGCGTTTGGATCCTAATCTGCTCCAACGTCTGCTTTACGCTCGTTAATTAGTATAAAACATTTTAGTTTTTGCTGCGCCTTAAGCGTATTTGGTAAATAAATAAATGAATAAATAAATAAATAAATAAATAAATAAATAAATAAATAAATACATTCCTTGTATGCAGTTTTAAAGTATTAAAGTATATGTACATTATATGTAAGGTTTAAAGTACAAGTATCTGTAGGATGTTTCTATTCATGGATGTTTCTAGTGAGGTTGTGATCTACACCTCTTCCTCTCCACCACTACCACCTGCCCTGTGGAGGTGGACGAGTTTTCCGGGTGGAAATTGTTCAAACAACTCGTCTCAAACAACAAACACTAGTATTGGTAAATACAAATGTATAGCGAGTTATAGCAATGCCCGAAACATGTGTCCTTGGGTGAATGGGGTATCCAGACCTTTTCTCGGGATCGTTCATGGATCTCGTTACAGCTAGATCTCACCAAATTAAATACAATATAAGGCTTGGTTTCACCACCGCACGTGTAAAAAACTCTGAATCAATCCATCCTGATGAACGAACCTGATCGCAACCCGTTGCCGCACACTCAAGTGAAACCGTCGCTGGCGCCGGCGCCGGCGCTGACGACGTCTCCAGCGGCGGCGCGGTCGACGGCGCCTCCGACGGTGCCGCCGACCGTGGCGTGTCGCGATTGGCGGCCAGCTGAGCGCAAAGCGACAGAATCTGCAATGGAACATGTCATTACCGTGCGATTACTGTACTATTCAGACATTCAGGATGCTTCCGTACATTTTGCGGAGTGGTAAGACTCGCTAGGGATTCGAGCAGTCGCGTTCGCTGCTCTCCAAACAACGCCTGGTCGAGTTTCTTGGTGGACAAGTCGATGGGACAGGCGTCCATCGCCTGTGCGTCGTCGATGTCGTCCATCGTCGCGGTCGTCAGCGGAGCGGCACCTGAAATCGCACTGCGATTGTTCATTGCTTGTAACTGCCTCCCCCGAGGGGAAAAAGCCATGTTCCCATGTGACTTTTTGGTCAGAGCCAGGGGGTCAGCTGGCGATGATCGCGAATGATCGCGAAAGTGCAAAGCAGCGCAACAGTTGATGAGCGCAGAGCAGAGCAGCAGCGACGTGGACACGCGGAAGCCGTCCGTCGCCTCCACAGCGTTTGTTCTCTAATGCGCACACTATTTGCCTATCATATCGGTCGATGATCAAACAAACCGCCGGCCCGGAAAAATCACTGCGCTCGTCGTTTCACAACCGTATAAACAATGGGCTTAGAGGAAGCGCTGCGCGGTACAGCAATGAGTAATTGGACGTAGAATAGCAGATGTTTTTTTTTTTGAATATTTGTGGATCAAATGATTACCAAATCAGCGAGGATACATTTACAGAAAAATTTTACATCAGATGCTCTTATATATTAGGTTGTTACATAAGTTTCCGCTGTTTTTGCTGAGTTACTTTAGTTAGTTTTTTGCAATGTGTGGGTTCTAATGTTCTTACGTTTGATATTTTCCTCTCTTCACGTCTACCCTAAATAGCATAGTAAATTATTATTATTATCACTAATATTGTCATTGTTATTACTAGCCTTAGTATTAGTCTTATTCTTAGTACTGGTATTAGTACTAGTACGTATTAGTACATATTAGTAGTAGTATTAGTATTAGTATTAGTTTTATTAGGTTGAGGATTTATAAATGTCTATTTGACCCATGAACAGAAATTACTACAGAAACAACACTTCAGCAGCCCCATCCAAGCGCTATTCTTTACAATAACCCATGACTCTTTTACTTCTTCCATGCAAGGTATCAGCTTTCTCTTCCCAGAAGTCGCTGCGCCGAGAGACGCAGTAACGAGTCACCTACATTTTAACCTCAGCACAGTCCCTAACGTTTTTCTCTGCCAAAGAGCGCAGCACAGATAGGAACAAATGGTATTCCGATAGTGCCAATACTGCGCTATGAGGCGGTTGAGTGAGGGATTCCATCTCTTAGTTTCGGTTTTCTACTGAAACATTTTCGCAATGTGCTGTAGAGACCATGTCAAGGATAATTTTGTAGTCGCAGTATCGACACTATATTGATGAGGTGCCTAGTTCACGGTGTCCTATACTTGTGCAGGAATATCTGCTGTAAACTCCTGTACAGGATTCGTACAGGATTACAGGATTAACAATTAAAACATAATTTTTCAGATACAAGAAATCAGATGAAACCAAACAATCCATATATATTCTGAAGCGCTCTGAAGTGCTCCTTCAGGTGAACACACAAGCTCTGCTGAAGACAATGACACTGACGAAATATTAGAAAAAAGTAAAATATGTACGGCAGACATTCATAATTCCTCAACCTAATAGAATTAGTGTTACTACTATTGCCAGTGCTAATATTAGAAAAAGTATACGCTATTAGCATTAGTATTAGTACTAGTATTAGTATTAGTATTAGTATTAGTAATAGTAATAGTATTAGTATTAGTATTCGTATTAGTATTAGTATTAGTGTTAGTACTATTATTAGTAGTAGCATGAACATTAGTACTAGTACTTGTATTAGTATTAGTATTAGTATTAGTATTAGTATTAGTATTAGTATTAGTATTAGTATTAGTATTAGTATCAGTATTAGTGTTTATATTAGAGTCAGTACTGATATTAGTAGCGATCTTTGTATTTGTATGTCATTACTATTACTATCGTTTGCATTACTACAACAATTACTATCAGTATTCCTATTAGCACCACTGGTAGTAGTAGTAGTATTACTATAATATTATTATTGAAACGTATTTGTACTCTAGTGAAAAAAATAATGTCCTATAAATTTGGATAGAAAACTACCTTTGTAGCCCACGCAGAGTATAGTAGCCTGCGCAAATCGTCGATCGATTATCGATCGCTCGTGCAGACGCTAGCGATACTTTGTTCAAAATCGATACGTATCAAAATCGATGTCGCTGGGGAAGGCTACACAGGGTGCTACATTTTACGTAGAGTATAAAAGCAGATAGAAGCTTCATAAGCCTACAACACTATTTAGCTGGTAACTTTCTACTGATATAACCAAAATTACTACTCATTACTGTGAATATCTCTTTAGTATTACTTATTTATTTACAGGTGCAGAACCCAAATTCAGTGGTGAATTCGTTTTTTCCTCTGGAAAAAACAAGTAAGTCCTGGAAATAAGGGGGGGGGGGATTCCCGATGCGTTTGAGTGTGCAGGCGGATGCTGCCCTCGAACATTCGTAAGTACTCCTACGGCAACAGGGCCACGCGTTTGGGTTAGATCGACTCAGTCTGTGTAAGTTGACATGTCGTTTGACCTAAAGAGTCCGAAGGGTCATAGGTTTTGTCCCAACATCTCCACTTGAAGTCAGACATAGTCAAAAGGAGTAGCTTCCTCTCTATGCAATCCCTGCAAATGCGACGATCTCTGCCCTGTTTTGAATTATAAACACACTTTTATGTGGAAAACATGACTGATTCATGTGTCGATAACATCTTAAGCACCTCGTAGATGCTTGTTGCTTGTTACGGACACGCTGTTAGTGCCGCGCACCCCATGGATTACGGTGCTACCGTGTTAACAGGGTCATCAAATCCATTGATTTCCCTCAAGGTTGGCTTGTGAGTTGGGTAGGGAGGGATCAATAAGAAGGTGTTACTGTTTTCGCAAGACGAGGGCTCATTTTGCATGTGGAACATCTGTTTCTGAGTGGTCGACAGCATCATTGTTTACTGGGAGCGGCGCAGCTGATCCAGGAAAGTTATCCGCACATGGTAGAGAAGTTGTTCTGGTTGGCAAACATGAAAAGGTAGTTCATCGTGAACGCATTCGAAGAAAGGTCGAAAAATATGCAAAAATCTAGGGAAGAAAAGGTAAGTTGGAGGAAATTTCCGCCTATTTGACCGTTTTGCTCCTGTATCATATATGGGTATCATGGAAATGGTGTCGGGTCTCCGCGGCCAAAAAGACTGAACGATGCTATGCGATAGGTAAAAATATGCAAATTTATAGAGTTGAGTTAGTTGTTTTGATACAGCATATGGCTTGATTTATTTATTTATTTATTTATTTATTTATTTATTTATTTATTTATTTATTTATTTATTTACTTATTAATTTTTTGCTTGTTTCATGCACCATAATAAAAAGTGTAATTAAAAAGTGTTTCGATCTAAAACAATTCGATCTATCACAGTTTGAGGTTGACCTAGCCCAGCTAAAGATCGATACGGATCAGTTTGATCTGCCCTATGTGTGCCCAGCATGATCTACACCAATCTGAGTCCAGTGGGCTGCAATATTTTGACCTACTGTGTTAAATTTTTGTAGTATATATTGATCTGACGAAGTTTCATAATATTTTGATCTACATTATTTTGATCTGTGGTATTTCTGTCCTATCCAGTCAAAACTTCTTTCACAAAAGCTGCGTTTATAGTTCATCCGGATTCCGATCCGGTCGGATAACAAAAGATAGGTATTGATTTTTATCCTACAAGGATCGATACGTATCTTTTGTTATCCGAAAGGGACGGACTCTGGTGAACTATAACTACAGCTAAAAAGAAACCCAGGAAACCACAAAGATATCCATTGCAATGTTCGGTTCATTGCTTTCAATGTCGAGAATCAAATCCTGTTCCACAGAATTTTTTTGGATTTCGTAATTCTCGTGTCAACCATATGTGCGGGTTTACTTTTTCTCTTGTGGGTAAGTTTTAATATCCTTTCAAATTCAACCGATCAATCGGTTTTCAATCATAGCAAAATCTCTTGCATTTATCCCTAACAAATAGTACGTATACATGCAATAGAGGGCAGAATTCTCATCATCTATAGGACAAACCATGTTAGGCCGAGGGTGATATTTTTCAGAAGTCACTGTTACGTACATTCTTATGTAAGTACAAAAAATCATAGATCTTTTAGAAGTTCGCTCTGAAAAATCGCCAGAACTCTGATGGGGTATCCTGTGCGAAACATTAGTGCTCATCCAGGATACCGTTCACAGTAGGGAATAGATTCTCCTTGAGCTTCAGAGCCGTTGCCTTCAGAATGGTCCGCAAGAGTGAGAAATGAATGAAAAAATTCCCGTTTAGGGGATATCTTCCACAAGTAGCTGATCCTGAGTAATTTTCCCTAGTTTATGTCATGATGATATTTCCATATTTTCTTGGATGATATGGATGATAAGTATGGTCCAAATCATGCATGAATGATCCCGAAAAAGGTTTTTATCTACCCGAACTTTGAAGATGGACGAGTTTACCGCGTAAAAATGGGTGTAATTTGTGGAAGCGACTCGCTCCAGTCAGAAATACGTATAATACAAGGCAATGCTGAAGACAGCGGGATGAGCCATATTTTCCTAGGAAACTCGTCCTTTCTGGGTAATAGGGTAACATAGATCCTTACTGGAACTTTCATGAATACGGGCGTTGTCCTGGTTTTACAGAAATACCTACCAATGGAGTTTAATTGTAGGGAAAACAACTTTTTGAGGAGCGAACACGTGGCATTTCCATAATTTTTGATCATCATACATATACACAGCAATTATGAACTCTAGGGCAAATTTAGTGGATAATAAACCGGAAGGGATACTGTAGGGATCATCAATCCTTTGACATTTATTTCCCTCCGGGTTTCCTTCAATAAAGTGCTATCATTCGCTGATCCACTGATCCAACAGTGACCACCGCAGTTTACCTGCACGTTTTTTCGATCTACAGCTGATCGCGGGGAGCAGTAGCAGCTCCC
Source organism: Ancylostoma ceylanicum (assembly GCA_000688135.1). Lineage (NCBI taxonomy): Eukaryota > Metazoa > Nematoda > Chromadorea > Rhabditida > Ancylostomatidae > Ancylostoma > Ancylostoma ceylanicum. The sequence goes on from JARK01001540.1 coordinate 339,918, forward strand.
CGCGGGCTGAGTCAGCGTGCGGGCTGCTCACAGCAGCCCGCAGCATTCACCATCGCGCAGCTGCTGTATTTGCCGAACTACTCGTGCCTTTATTCATTCATTTTCACTCCGACGCTCGTCCGCGATTTCTCCTCACACAGCACCACCAGCACACACACAGACGGACGGACAGCATTCAATTACCTCAGTGTGGTCATCGGCCCGCAAAAATACACACATTCCAATCGTCCGCCGGCGTCCCTCGCGCACCAACCAACTACCGTAACGTCGGCGATGTCCTTAGCAGGAGGATACAGGCGAGTGCGAGGACATTGGTCGAATTTGTCGCAAACGCAAATAATACAAGGGTCAGGGCGAAGATCATGGGGAAGTTACATACTCAGGGGATGTGATCATTCAGGAGCAGGTATGAATTGGTGGCGATATTTACCCTGGGTAAGTATTTTCTTATCCTTTTCTTAGCCATTTTCACACCCATTGCACCCTATCAAAATAAAGTCATGAAAAAGCCTTTTCTCGTCTCGTGCACTTTGGAAGAGTGAGTAGATCATAAACTTCCCGAAAGCGTTCATGAATATGAGTACTGGTAGAAAATAAAATTTACATAAAGTGTATGGATTTCAATACAGAATTATACCAGCCCAACAAATCTAACATTACATTATTACATGTGTGCACTAATTAGAACTTGTCGCCATTACGCAGCATTACCTGTTGGTTTGCCTCGAATTATTAAGTGGATTAAACCATTATAATGGAAAAAAACCATTATAATGTAAAAAATGATATTCACGTGAGTTCCACTGCTCTGTTCGAATATTGTACTTCGGATTAATCCATGCACAAATCCATAAAAATAATCCATGCACAGGATCAGTAACATTTTCGCATTGAATATTTTGCCAAACCATGAGGGACACATGGCTTGTTTGCAAGGAAAGAGGTTCCCCAGGGAAAGGAGTTCACCTTGAAGAAGAAAATGGGTTGATCTTAAGATTATAAATGAAAAAATGAATATATCATTACTGAGATTAGAAACAATAGCTTCTGATTTTGGTGGATCAACACTTCATTTTGATAAAACATGAAAGAGGTGAAGCACCCTAAAAAGCCTATCAAAGGTCCATAAAAATAGTTTTAAAAAATGTACTGTTCAAAAAAATCAATTTATTTCCGAAATCCTAGTTTTGCTACTATCCCTCGGATGTAATTTTAAACAATGCATTAAGTTGGCTCAAAAGTCTCGCACAAAATTCTACATTTTTCCTCAAACAATCATAACATTAGGATGGAATGAAAACCACTCTGCCAATTTTCATAGTTGAGAAGTATACTATCAGCAACTTTATTTTTGAAATTCCGAGTATCCGGGTGCCAAAAGTGTGATGTACCTATTTTCGAAATTCCGGCAACCCGGGTCCTGAAAGAGTCATGTACCTTTTTTCTCACCGCCCCCCGCCTTGCTGCGCGTTTCTGCCCGATGCAGACCTAAATATAAGTACATAATGCGTCTCATTAAACAATGTTATTTCGATTCACAGACGAGTTTATCCAAGCGAAAAGAACATGGGAGGAACAACATCCACTGTTGTGATTCTTGGAACAGCTTGATAATCTTAATTTTTGGGGCTTGGTGCCTAGCATCCATTATGCTATTCCTTTGGTACTGGTGCAGGACAAGCAATTGTTACTTTCTAGAATGTTTTTCCTTCAGCAGAAATAAAGCATAATAAGCACCCAATCCTATCCAAATTCAAGGATTCCGTTGAAATCCGATACCTCAACCACACCTCCCGTCAAAAACCCCACCTAACACCGGAACACGATCCTGGTATCAATTTATTTGTCTATTTCATTACTCTCAGTGATGCGTCATACGTGAGCAAACGAATCAAACCCACTATGTACTAGAAAGAAAAGGAAATATAGTAGTAACATCTCAACCCAACGTACAATAATTCCCTCAGAGTGTTGTTTCTATGCGAGTAGAGAATAAAAGTGTATTTGTTTTTCTATTTACTAGTCAGTATCAAGTAATGTAACATGGTATAGAATGGACGAATATAGGATAAAGTGACTTGCTCAGCTCATACTTGCACATACATACAGTCCTTGTCGAAAAGTCAGACGGATTGCGCGTGTGGTTTCATAACGTCGCGACTAGGGAATCGCGGTGGGACCTACTCGACCCTCTCACTTGGAGCATGCTCTCTACGCATCCCTCGTTCAGGTCCCGCCGCGTTTGTTCTTTTTGAGAAGGACTATACATAGGTGGAGGAAGTGCCAGAGAAATTTCTCATGATGATTAAAGGCAGCACCCACGGAAATCTTCACTTCCGAGTTGAGTCGTTCTCTGTGTGGTCGGATGCCAGACAATCACAATGGCAACTTGAGCTCAGGCAAAAGCGGCCTATCCGTGGAGATACTGCCGTGGACACAAAGCCGAGCGTGGCCATTTTGGCGTCCGCCACGCCAGTTAACACTGTTGATTTGGCATGCTACGAGTGGTCTAGCCCAATGTATCATATTGTATATGGAATATAGTAGAGTGTAGGGTATGGAATGCACACCATCCACAAGAATTCGTGACTATACGCGCGTGCACCCTCAGCGGAAAACTCGTCCGCGCTGTGGACGCATGAGAAACAGCGCCTTCATTTCCCGTCTTCCGGCGTGTTTCACGCTGTTTCATCACTGCCTATGAGTTCATCGTCCCTGAAAACCTTGAAATTCAGCGAAATCTCCAACACAAAAAATTCCGTGGGTGCTGCCTTTAATGCATATTTATTCCAGTAGGATGTCTTAGGGTTTTTGCTACAGAGGCTTTTACCCTCAAAGGAAAATGCTCGGGGAGAATATATGTATATCTCCGTTGTTCTTCTTCAGCTTATGCATTATTCACTGTTACTCTCGTACTGTTGAATCTCCTTTCCTAATATTCGATAGTTATGAAATACAGACTTCATTTTGGACGCAATGCCAATAGGCGCTTTATTCAGACTGATGATTTCCGTCAGAATCTCCATAGTTTTGGCAGCTTTTACTTGCTGCTGCCTGGCACTTGAATGCTACACTGGCTTCAAGTACATCAAAGGCAGAAGCGTTGGTGAGTCAGTTTCGAAGGTTTACTGAATAGATTAAAACCCATGATATTATCGCCATCGTGAGCAATTCATGAGAGTATCCCTCTTGGCGCACTCAGTCACTGTTTTCTTGGAATGATTGTTGATGCTAGAGAGAGAATCTGTGTATATTTCACTTGAAAGACAACAAGAATCGCTAAATCTAAGAAGGCGTTCCAATGCTGCTCACTAAATGGAGGACCTTTTTCCAACGCCTGCTTTATTTGCAGAACAGTTTAGTTCTGTTTACATGGAGCATGAAGCATCCCTAATGACAGTCACAAAGATTTCACGCCAGAACAACTGCTTTCTGTAAGAATGACTCTTAGATCATGGCTCCAGGATAGATTAAACAACGTTCGCGATATTCACACGGGAAAAATGAATCAAATAGTGTTCATGATTTTCGATCGGATTTTGTTTTCTGAGCAGAATTCACTTTTCGGGTGCTGTTTGAAAAAATTCCCATGGTATTAATTAACACCTAAGTCAACAGCTCAGAGGTGAAAGAGTATTTGTTCTCGAACACGCGAAAAACACTTTTCAGTTCTTTCCAATATACAATGTCGACCTTGTGACTGATGTCGTGACGCGAGAAACAGCGAATGTGGTCGCTGATGCTGACCTCAAGATTTCAAACATTCGCGCTTTTGCTTGAAAAAAAAACATCCCTAAGATGACATAAGAAAAAGAGATAAATACAGCAAAATGAAAGAATCCCATAGACTGTAGCTAATTATAGAATGCGCCATAAATATGTAATATTAAGGTGATAAAAAAGTCTTGAGCCGATTTACAATTTTTTCTTCTTTATTTTCTTACTCAGCGTACAATGGGATTTACTCAGCAATACAATCACCATCGTTAGTCACTTTAATGTCCCACCTATTGGGCAGGTCAGCGATCCCCTTCTCTCAGAACTGGGGAGACTGGGAGTCAAAGAAGTCGCCGACCGCCCTTTCAACATCTTCAATTTTGTTAAATTTTTTTTTCGTAGTCGGGAAGATGTTTACTCAACAATACAATGCCATGAGGAGACGAATTAAGTGAAAGTCGCAAGAGGCAGTGATAGTCGCAAGAGGCAATGTCAGGAGAATAGGGTGGATGGGGAACCGTGTCCCAGCCCAGCTCCTCCAACTTGTCACGTGTCTCTTTAGCTACATGGGGTGACGATATGTCCTTGCGACAGTAGTTCGTAATAAAACATTCCTCGCGACTAGCAAAAGCAGCAAAGGAGACACTTTTTGGAGTGGAGGTCCGATTTGGCTTGCGTTAGCGGGTCTTCTCCTCGATGGAGCCGCACGGCACGATGCGCCTTGGAATTGTAGAGGACCCAACTTTCGTCCCCAATAATGAGGTCTTCCAGAAACTCCTTTCGTTGAGGGCTGAGAAGGAGAGACTGACAAATAAATACCCGGGTGAACCGCGTGCCATCTGTCAAGACATGAGGGATCTATCGAGTCAGCACTTTTGTGTAGCCGAGAGTCTGAAGATGACTGAGGACTGTTGGATGGGTACATCTGAGTCTCATCGCAAGACTGCGGGTGCTAACCTCTGGGTCTGGTTTGAAGGCGTCGAGAATGGAGGAGTTTTCCACCGTGTGGGGGCGTCCCGACCGAGGCTTGTCTTTGAAGTCCATGTCTCTTTCATGAAAGCGAGCAACACAGCGTTTGACAGTGCTGATAGAAGTGGTGTCCTCCCCCAATGCGTTATTGATGTTTGGAACGATTTCCGTCGCTCCAGTGCGGCGATTGTGGCTCGGAGGTGCTCTTGTGGAATTGACATCGTTATTAAAGGTAAGAAAAGCAGCCCGAGTATATATACCTGCCAGTTTCGAAAGTGATGATGCTAGAGAATTATACCACATGGTGTAGCGCGTCGCAGTTCGCCTTCTAGCGCTGTTGTTCTTCACCCATCCGACACAGCTCAGGAATCTGGGAATGTTTGTAGTCAGAACTCTCCTATTGCAACTAATTGTGCAGCGCCAAACTTGTGACCACTCTCCGGGATCCAGGTGACTCTATCTCATGTTTTCTTGCTAACGTTCGCTCTATTATCAAAAATTCGAACCCCCTAAGTTTTCTGCTTAAACGGCACAATCCTGCCATCCTAGCCCTTTCGGAAACGTGGCTTAAACAGGGTATCAGTCTCGACTCACTCTTAGGCTCCAGCATCGTTCAATACAGTTGTTTCCGCTGTGACCGTCCCCGTAAAAAAGAGGTGGGGTGGCGTTACTAATCGAGCGTAAACGTCTTCCCTGCTTGATTTATGATGAATCTGTGAGGGACGCATATGAAATTTTGTGCTGCGACTGCTCCTTCTCCAGAAGTTCCTTAAGGCTTGTCCTGGTCTACCGGACACCTACTTGTCCCAACGTTATGACGGAGCAGATGTGTAAAGCAATAAGTGATCTCATTTCTTGTGAGAAACAATGTATTTTGTTTGGCGACTTTAATTTCCCAAACATACGCTGGCAGCCGACTCTGGACGTATGTAACAATCACAATGGCTCCAAATTATTTCTCCAACTCTGCAAAACTCATGCACTCTCCCAATATGTCACAAAACCTACTTTAGGTGATAATATTTTGGACTTGGTATTATGTAATGCTCCCGATCTAATAACCAATCTGCAGGTTCGGTCTCCTATAGGAACGAGTGACCACTCGTGTGTTTCCTTTCATCTACGAGTTCCTTGTGAAAGTGATCGGGTTGTATATAGATTTAATTTCAAGGCTGCGGACTATAAGGCTATTGCTGCTTTTCTTTCCCGAATAGACTGGTATGGCTCTCTTAATACTGTTAGTTCAGTAGATGAAAAATACGAAATGCTACTAGCCATACTGAACCACTGCGTAAGCTTGTATGTACCTCTCGTTCAAGTGCCAACTGATCGACCCAATCTTCCTGGTTACCTTGTAAATCTTGACATTAAGAGGAGCAGCGCTTGGAAAAAAGCTTCTATTACTGGGAACTTGCAGGATTGGGACTACTACAAGAACATAAATAAGGTCTTCGAACATAAGCTTTGGAAATTCAACAAATCGATTGAGAGAAAAGTGATTGAATCCAGAAATAAAAGTACCTTCTATAGTTTCTTAAGCTCACGGCTCAAGCGCAAGTCTGGGTTGGGAACACTGATTGATGAGATGGGGCAGGTGCTCACATCTGACAGAGACAAGGCGGAAGCGTTTGCTAAGGTGTTCCATGAACAGTGTTCTGGAACAGCGGCCACAAACCTGGATACAGTAGTACCTAGTAGTTGCCTCGGTAATTTCCCAGTTATGGCTGACTCACTATGGTTTCATGCAACCGAAATTTACACACTTCTTTCCAAATGGCCTAGCTCGAGGTCCGTAACCCCGGATGGGATTCCTCTAAGTTTCATTAAGGAGGTGGCTCCAATAATCGCAGGCCCTCTTGCTTATATATTCAATCTAAGTTTCATGCGTGCTGAAGTCCCCTCTAAATGGAAGGTTTCCTACGTCACTCCTATTCCAAAGAAAGCGCCATATTCGTCGCTGTCTAATTACAGGCCCATAAGCATTACTTCAATCTTTGCAAGATTATTTGAGAAAATAGTCAAGAAAAGACTGATGGACCATTTAGAGAAAAACGCTATCATCTCTCAGTATCAGCATGGATTTCAGAAAGGCAAATCCACTGTTACGGCAGTGCTCCAGGCTTTGAATGACTGGACCACAAGCTATGAATTAAATAAGAGTGTGGACGTTGTTTATCTAGATTTCTGTAAGGCTTTTGATAAGGTGCCTCACACCAAATTAATCTATAAACTGGGAGTGATAGGGGTACATCCCCGCATAATAGCATGGATTCAAGCTTTCCTTGAAGGAAGACAGTTTTGCGTGCGAGTAAATAGTGCCCTTTCTCAACCCAGACCAGTTCGGTGTGGGGTACCTCAAGGAGGTGTTCTCTCCCCTATACTTTTTATTATTTACACCTTTGAGCTACCTACCCTAATCTCCAATGTAGGGCTCTGCTGTTGTGCGTTTGCCGATGATATTAAAATCTATAAACAACTCTCCGATGTCAGTGACTGCTCTGTTATACAAAGGGGTATAGATGCTGTAGCCGAATGGTCTAGGGTTTGGGAGCTTCCATTATCTTATCATAAGACCAAAGTATTGAGGATTGGGGCACATTCTCCCGAATTCATCTATTATCTCAATGGGGTCGCGATTGAGGCTGTAACCCATATACGTGACCTCGGATTTCATATAACCAACAAGCTTGACTTCGAGGCTCATTGCGACTTAATTGTGTGTAAGGCGTATGCAATGCTGCATAACTTGTTTAGGTCGTTGACAACCAACAATGTCCAGGTGCTCCTTCAGGCTTATAAGACCTACGTAAGGCCAATACTAGAATATGGCACTGTAGTTTTTAATCCTCAGAAAAAGAAACTTGTAGATAAAATTGAAAAAGTTCAAAACTGCTTCACAAGGAAGCTGATGATCAGGCAACTCGGTTTTGTTTATACAGAAATCCCCAGCTTTGCAGAGCGCAACTTAAATTTTTCACTGGACTCCTTGGCCTTACGAAGAAAGAAATTCGATTTAATTCTCTTCCATAAAATAATCACCGGAACAAGTGGTCTTCCTTCGAGTGTCTTTTGCTCGATGCGATCGTCCAACACTAGAGGTTTAGCATCAAAGCCTGTCATCCCCAGGGCAAGGCGATCTGCTAGATTTCATTTCTTCTTCAATAGAGCTGGGTCAGAGTATGTAAACCTTGGGAATAAACGAGCGTTACCTGTTAGCATTCACTCATTTAAAAAATTGATAAATAGTCACCTGAGTTCTTGAGACTATACCACAAGCAGCGGCGGTCTCCCGTTCTTTCTATATCCGGTATCCTTGAGTGTCTGATTATTTTCCTTTTGTTTTCACGTTTTTTTTTTGTTTTTGAATTGTTTGATCCGGTTGTTTGTTGTCTTGTAGGGGATTGTTTTTTTTAAACAAGGTTGGTATGATCACATGATCCGTTCATGTAATAAATATATATATGGTAGGTCATGGTACCCACCAAGAATCGTAAGTTTTGGCATTTTGAAAAATCGTAAGTTTTGGCATTTTGGCTTAAGACTTTCTTGCAACCCTAATATAAAGGTTCGCTGCTTACGTTTCCATGCTTCTCAAATGTGCCCAAGTGCTCGGTGGAGGGTATATACAAATATGATATTTCGAGAACAAGTACTGATAAAGGAATCGTCAGGTATCCCTCTAGGCTTTGAAAATTCCGAAGACCAGCGAAATTTGCTTTGTCATGTTATCCAAGGTCGACAACGAAAGCTAGCATTAGATTTGCAAAGAAATTCATACAACGAGTTCAAAGAACATCTGCTCTGTCATTCAACATCCACGCAAAAAGCGAGTTTCCGAGAATATGTTCGAATGTAGGACCTGAACATGGATCGGTCGCTTCCAGATCTGGACTTGGAAATACCTCAAACGACAACTCTGTAGCAAAAAGATCAGGCATCGGTTTTTTTCAAATCGATCCGCACTCTTCGACAGAAGGCCAAAGATCTTAATATTTTCTCAGATACTAATGGGTTTGCAATGTACCGGTCCCTCCAGAACACGAAAAGTCAAATAAAGGAAAAGTTTCTTCCGCATCAGGCTGTAGAACTTTTGTCACTGCGCAAAAAAATCTCTTCTCTTTAACACCTGTATATCCTCACCCTGAAACAATGGATCATGAAGAAAGATCTATTCATATAAATTATCAAACAAAGTATCTTGTTCATTTGAATGTATTAGGTTGGCAACTAAGTTCTTGGGCTTGACGAGATGCAATAATAAAAAAATTATTTAAAAAATGAGGAAGATAGATGACCAATCAAGCTGTACATGGTTTGAATGTGCAATGTCTCCCCGTTTTTCTGACAGCTTCTTTGTTGGCTGTGTTCAGGTTTTCGATTGGTTCAGTTCAGAGAAGTGCATGAGGCGCGTTTAGGGATTAGCAACTTCTACAAGTCGTTACTTTCATAATTGATGACTCAACGATCAAAGCAGTTATTATTCAGTTGGGGTGATGTCTGCTTAAGTAGAAAATCTGAAAAGAACTCCCCGCTTCTTCAGTGTTTCGTGAGCGTTTGAGTCATTTCATAAGTGTCGCCTATCGCATCATCACTTGGCTTCGTTTACGTTTCTCTCGCTTCAGACGGAAGTGCTCCTTATAATAATATTTTCATAAAGTTCGGGAAGCCATACTTTGCAAAAATGGCAGGCACCTATTTGACTTTTTGAGTGATCGAGCACACGAGTTCAGAATGTTGCCGTTTGCCTTCTAAGGCACAGACTTTGCCTTTGAAACAATTTCTCCAACATAACGCTCCTTCTGAGGACTATCACTGATTTTTCTATGATAGGAGTTTATAGGCTACTAACATGAACACATTGCTTCTCGCTGCAGAATAGGATTGCTTCAATAAAAAATTGGAAAGTTTTCTCTAGCGAGCTCCTACTCCCAGTGCTACTGCCAATCGCAATGAAGAAATAATTCTAACAATATCGATACCCGCGCAGGAGATTCCGATTAAACAAAACTTTGTAGAGGGCCGTCTGCTATCATATGATGTAGGAATATGGCGAAAAGCGACCCGCCAAAAACTAATAAAATTTGTAAAGCAAGCCCAAGAACTTAGTTGCTATACTAATATTTACTTCAGCTCAACTATTTCATTTTCACTACATTGATGTGCACTTAAAACTTTCTGAATGACGAGAACTTGACAGCATTGCTACGCTAGCATTTGTTCAGAGAAAAAGTTTCATCCCTCTGAGAAATGTTGGAGCCTATCTACCGATGTACCGATGTTGGAGAAAAAGACGACTCGTTTGAATGGGGCGAGAAACACCAGTTGTGCATGTGCAAAAGCGATATTTCTTGCCACTGCCATATAAACTGTTAGATGCTCAAAATGAAGCGAAGGATATCAATGCTCAGCTCTCAGGTCGTCCTTAAGGATGTTCACCAGCAGCTCGAATTGCAGGGACTTCGAAAATGACATGTGAACACGAGAGCGACTACTGCTACAATGCCACCGCTGACGTCACGCAGCTCAACGAAATCAGTATGGCAGGATGCTCGACGACTAGGTGTTTTGTAAGTTCGTTCTGGCACCCTAAATAGTATTTCCAGAGAACAATTCCTTTTCAGTTGAGCCGGAATAAGTGCATCACGCAGATTTTCCAAGGACGTCAGATTAAATTCTGCTGCTGTAACACAGGCGATCTGTGCAATTCAAAGCTGACTGTCAGTTTTTGCTTTTTCCTTCACTTCTCGGCAGTAATTCTTAGGAGCCTTTGATGTAATTCTCGGGCTCATACACTATTAGAAAATCTCCGCCGAAAAAAATGCTTTTTGTAAACATATAATATTTTATTCAGAACCTCACGCTATTCGAGAAAACGAAGCAACGAGTGAAGGACTGGTTCAAAATTGTCGGCTAGTGATATTTATTGACATTCAATTGTATGCAGGGATTAAAGAATTCACAGAATTCACTCTATGTGATCAAATTCCTTCCCAATGTAATTAATCAACCATATGGTGGAAAAATAATAAAATCGTTGATGAGGAAAATATCTTTCTATAGTGACATCGAAAAATCTATGTTAGATGGAGTTTTGCTCACGGTATTATCTTTCCGATGTTTTTCATAATAAATTAGGTATTGTCATGATTTATTGGTTGAACTCATAGCTACTAATCGTACGTTCGAAAAATAAGAAGTCTTTGCATTTGCTGTGTCATTGAGATACAGTCCTCGAAAAGATAGACCGATTCCGTGACCGCAGAACCGCTCCGGGACCTGGGTGAGGGATGTGGAGAGAGCATGCTCCACGTGAGAGGGTCGAGTAGGTCCCGCCGCGACTCTGCAGCAGCGACGCTATGAAACCGCACGCTCAATCCGTCTATCTTTTCGAAAAGAGCTATACGTACGTACATAATCACTTCATACCAGATCACCTAATCATTTCACTTCCTCATTTCATTAGCCTAGGTCTTCTTTGCGCCATGCTATGGCGCATATTTCATCTGTTGTAAGTCCTGAAGGCAATGATCAAAATAATTTATGAGTTTTCGTGTACAGCAGCAACAATAACCTAAAAGTATGGATAGCTGTAGGATTCATTACCAGAGAGAAACCAAGACAGAATCAATTGCTCATTCGCCAAACAAGAAACCAGGACAAGTTAATCTAATAATGTGCAAATCATTGAGTGAAAAATTTCATTGAGCAGAATACAATTCAAGATGTATACATATACAGCAAGTGCACAAATGAGGAAGAAACAAAATTCAGATACGTTTAGTACATTGTTGTTGGTGGACTGTTTATGTGAAGGTAATACAGCAATCTTGAGCCAGAAAAAACTATCACACGAATCTTAGATTGAGTAAATACCACCTTTCGAAAACAGTCAAACCTCAATAGAATCCTCGGATAATTTCTTCTAGTTGGAAGAAGTTGGCTGATAGCTCGCTCCTGTTGGACTTTCCGGAGCAGGTTCATCCCATAAAGCTTGTCATCCCTCTAAGAACTGTGGCGGCGCGACCAAGAAATGAGCCACTGTCCTGAAAGTCCTCATGAGAATGAGCAGAATTTTGCCTTTTAAAGCAGACGTTTAGTTCTCTGCGAAGATAAATTTGGAATGGCAATAATGCTGTGATTGAGATGTGTAGGATTTCGGTGATTTGTTTGTCATGAAGCAATTTGTATGTGCCAGTTACCACCAGTGGTTAATCGCTGCTGACCACGTGACCTTGCAATGAATATGGAGCCTTATACCTGGAAAACGATTGAGCCTTACACCTGGATAAGATTTACACCTGCGATTGACTTGTTGCGTGAATTTTTCAATCTTAGGAAGACCGGATCTTACTAGGTAGTACGTTTCACACACCCCCTAAAACTGTACATGAGCATCCAAATAGTTAAAGTTTTCGTAGCGGAGGCCCCTAGGGTCTAAACAGGTTGCAAATGGATGTGATGAACTCGTTCCCTCTCTTCTTCACATCTGAAACTCGAGAGGCTGTCGAATAGGTAGGTTGAAGAGCCTGGTTACTCTGAACTCGTTCAGCAATGTGCCGGCAAACAATTTCCCGGATATTTTTTGTTGTGTTTGTCTTTCGATCATGCTCAGCGAAATGTTGCCACATGCCAACTCTTGTCACCGAGAAGCAACTACCGTGGCCATGGAACTGTAAACTTCCTAGAGCTCTTCTGGTTATACTTGCAGTATTGATGGGTACTTGAAATCGTGTGGAGGGTAGCGGAACGGGGGATGGATTGAGAAGGAATTTTACCAATTTAGCTATGTTGATCGCCCGTAATATAGTATACGGTCTGCTTCACTGAGTAAGATAAATGAGGTTAAGCCAGAATGAAAAACGGAGTGAGAAAGTGCGAAAGACTTCGAGAGGGTGGAAACAAATTTCTGCGAAATTCAGAAGTACTGTGCCTTTGTTGCGTTTGGGACCAACTATAATATTTTTTAATTAGCATCGAAGAGAAACATCCATTGCAAACAGTGTACTCCAAAGCAGCGTACATTTGCTGCGATATTCGCATTATCGATACATCGCTCTCCGAGTAAGAACTGCACGGAAAAGTTCACTCAACAACTCCCTGGACAAGTGTCCGAGACAACCTTTTTGTGTGAAAGAGTTCTGGACTTGAATGCACCCTTGAGATTACCTATGATAAATATGTTGACACCTTCGCTAACGATCGGTAAATTTGGGGATGTCAATGTCAACACATTTATCACGGATAATCTCAAGGATGCATGCGGCCTCAGGATGACTTGGGAAAGTACATTTTTGCTCACAAAATTCTCATTTATGAAGAGTAATCATGCAATAATTATTCCGCAGTCAAATCCAACTATCGTTCGCCGTGTGCCGCAATTCATACAATGATGAGAGGATGTCCATGTTTACAACAAAACTCTGGCACAAGAACAATATAAGCACTCATGAACCTATAAAATATTTTAGACAAAGAATTCGAGGAAAGATCTAGTGGTCCTACCGCCCTTCCATTAAAGAATTGAATTCTATTAAAATAAGTGGTCGTGAACGGTGGAAATTTGCTACTGAATCGTAAAGGAAGTGGGTCTACACAACTGCATAACTAGTTCCTATAAAAAGAGAGGGATGGAGAGAGGTAAAAAGAGGAGAGGAGATAAATATAGTCGGAAGAGGTGAATTATCGACTTCGAGCGCAAAGCATCGTAAATCCGTTTACTGAAAGTTCTCTTTTCAAACTGAACCATTGTGTACATAGCGCTTACCACTAGAACAGTCACTCTACACATTACATACTTGTTCCAAAGTTCTCACAATGAGATGTTGTGCCCTATGTAAAAGTATCAATAAGTGGTAGTTTCAACAATAAAACAACATGTTATTAGGGCAAGTATAATATATTTCGGTCTTTGGCCATCTTCTTGCTCAATATATACATATGTATTAATAGTACGAATGTTGACTGCCATTTCTTACTAATCTAACCGCGCCCGGGTAAGCAGGAAGTTAGACACTGTTATATACTTCGCCACTCAATAGTTAATTCAAGGCAGTAGCATACCGTCATTTCTCCGCGATTGCACAAATCTTCATCTCTACAACAGCAGAACTTCACTGGAATCCCGGTGATATTCCGTTGAAAGCATTGGTCAGGGTTGAACTAAATAGAATGGTTTACCACAAATACTATCCTTTGTCGGGGGTTTACCTGACAGATTAGTGTGTTGCAGCCTGCCTTCTGGATGGTACTGAATGTGGCCACCTCTGCCGTGGCATTGTAACAGAAGTCAGTATCTTTTTCGCATTTCTTCGTATTACTTCCTATTGTTGAACCTAAACAACAAGTTGGAGTCCCACCGAAAACACCTAAAACGACGGCAGAAGATATTACCCTTCAGTACAGAGTAGCCGAGGTAGCATTCGAGCGAAGTCGTCGCAACAAATAAAAGTGGAAAAACCACTGAAAAGGAGACGGTGATCATTGGCTCGGTTTACAACGAAGACTAATGTCTGCCGCCCGACCGCGGCACGGAGACAAAAAGGCAAAGACATTCGACCAAATTCGTCCTGATGATTCATAAACTACCTGCCAAGAGGTACCTAAGTGGGTAGTTTCGCCCATTTTTAGAGAGGTGCGCGGTAAGAGACGAAAGAAGTCGGTGGTCACACTCGTTTGGTTATGATACCTATTAAGTGGCATGACTTGTCGTATACCTCTAAAAGACTGGAGCTCAAATTATGAGGTTGTTTTGAGTTGAAGGCAGTAACCACGGGAATTTTCTCTCTGGATGAGGGTTATGCAACAGTCAAATATGATCCATGAAGTACAACTGTTGATGGACAACGAGACATACGAATAGCAACCTCCCGCATACGCAGCTGGCGTAGTCTGGTAGGTTCTCCCTGAATGTAATGGATTGTGCACTTCAATTAGTTGTTATAGAAAGCTAGCCAACCAAACACTCACTAGTCCATGGTTTTTCGATCTGCTTCTGCACTATACTTAGTGTCAAGGGTTCAATAGGAAATACGGAAGAGTTGGT
>JARK01001540.1:355365-379528 GCA_000688135.1 Ancylostoma ceylanicum
GGGTCGTTTTTGGTCGGGACGAAATGCCCCATGGGGAGAAGGTTGGTAGAGCCTTGCGTGATTAAGACTGTAGCAAAAAAAGCAAATGGTGACGAGTGAAAAGGTGTATTCAACAATGCATACTTATATCCCACTAAGGTACAAAACCAGGTAGAAGTTCAGAAGACTTCAGGGCTCACTGGAGTGTTCAAATGTAGGTTGGATTCGACGCAGTACAACACTAGCTGCATTCAATATCAGGAGATAGGATTTCGCAAACCCATAGTATATGGAAAGCTCTAATTTGATCCGGATCATATGCTTCCATATGATTTCAGGAGTTTGGCACGAAATTTGCCAAATTTTTACCTCGTAAAAGGTAAAAAGTGTTGCAGAAGGAATGAACTTCAGATCGAGAAACACAGGCATTAGAACAGTTGTTCGACGCTCCCCAAAGTGAATGTAACGAAATGTGAATAGTAGGCGGACTAGCCTCAAAATGTGAGGCTCTAGTATTAAATAGAGTTGTCCCACGTATGTGGTTTGGTTTATTTATATTCATTCCTTTTTACATTATACTCAACCTTTTAGATCATTCTGATCTTTGAAAAACTCTTGGCGGTAACGGGATTAAACCTTTTCCTTCGGTAATACTCTGACGTTCGAGTAATACGAGCCTCGGAAGGCGAGGATTGTCCCTCCCATCACTCCTTGCCTTCTGGAAGAAGTCAACCCTCTTGCCGAGGGCAGCAGCGCTTCTTACAATGGAAAGCGCACGACGTTAACCCTGGATCCGAACAAACATTCATTCTCAGAAACAGATTCTAGAGTGATTTTAATGCATGTATATCATTTTTGCCTGACCCTCTGGAGAGCGGGTCGAAGATTTCGCTATTGAATTGCCATAAGAGTGAATGTACGTAGGTCTGGGCATCAGGAAACATTGACCACGGAAAACAACTGTGGTTAGATGTGCTATAGACTATGGAATATTTGGAGACTCAAACGGAAAATTTGACTTGCTAGGGTAAAATGGAGTTGGGGGTGGGGGAACCTCACAAAAGTCGATAATTTGGCCTGTCCTACACGTTCTGACTTGCTAGCTGACACGTTCAGAACTCTTTGACTTGTTAGCTATCCTAACGTACAATAGTTATGTACCTGAAATGCAAACACGTTAGAACGTGCAGGACAGGTCATATTATCGACTAATACCAAATGCCCCCCCCCAACTCCATTTTACCCGACTTGCTAACCTGGTTTCGCCTCATGAGTCGTAGCTGCTGACACAGCACCACTGTTGAGGTGGCCGAGAGGGTAACGCGTCGGACTATTAGGCAGGATTTAGATGCCTCGGTGCACGTCATTTTGCAATCTCGACTATTAGAATTCTACCCTTATTTGAATTAGTTCTAATGATTAGAACACATCGGATGTGGACACTAGCGCACAAACTATTAAAGAACTCCGCAATCTTAATCGTACCACATTATCAGGCGGAATCTTGGCTCAGTATTTCTGTAATCTGGTACCTTTTTGAGCACGGAACATGAGATCGAACCATAAAGAGATTTCTCTTGAGAGCAGCTATGTACCCCCTCTTGCAGCTCTTACACCGACTAGATCAGAACCGTTTGAGATGCGTTGCTCACTCGGCTACCACACCACTGCCGCTGTGCTTGCAGCTGCAACTCATGAACACATCCAGGCGAAACCAGGTCACCACACCAACATTTGCGTCCTGCGTCTCCGAGCACTCTCTAGTTTACAGGGTGGTCCACATGAAGTGTGATGGACTACAGAAAATCCATTATCTTGGAGGATCCTTGGGCCAAAGAAAACACTGATGACATCAAGTTAGTGGAGTGTCAGTTATTATAGCTGTGTCTGCCAAAATCGTCAGCCTTCTTTATTCTCCGCAACGGCTAACGTTTCGGCGATGGCGCCTTCGTCAGAGCCTGGAAGTCGAAGGCACACTTTGGAGTATCCCCTCAAACGCTTCACCGCCTCACATAAAATATTCAGCAACCAGGAACATCAAAAACAGAATGAAAAACACATAGCCCGGCTAGTGCTCACCTTCGCTGCCGTTGAGATGGTAGAGGGCAGACCGCTAATACCGGAAACTGTACTCCTATTGCCTTTTATAGTATTGCTTAACAATCCGCCATAATCGATCAGAACCGGCAAATATTCTGATATAGGATAAGATCGTTAGTGATACTAATACATTCATTTTTCCTATTCATTTTTGGACTTTTGGTGGCAATCCAACAGGCTTCTGGTGTTTTCGCGTTATGATATCGGGTTCCAGCGACAAGACCGTGACTCCAATTTGGATAGCTGAGTTTTCACGACGCAATATGCGATGTGCTCCCAGTGGGGTGGATGGTCTTGATTTGCTTAACCCATCTAGATGTTCTTTTATACGAGTGCAGAGGGGTCGGCCCGTTTCTCCTACGTATTCGTCCCACCAAGATCGACAGGTGATGAGATAAATTGCTCCCGACATCATACAATCACCAGTCCTGCCATTTGGACAGATAACGCATCCGGGCGTTGTGCAGAGGCGGTCATAAGCCCGTTTGCGGACTAGTTTCCGTCTAAGGTTTGCGGGTGGTATATCCTCAACCCTCACCATATCTTGAAAACGTGCTTTATGGAGACTTCTTCGCACCGCCTTGCTCATTTCATCTGAGATGAACGGTAGACGGAATGGAATTTTTTCGCAGTCATAAGAGGACGGAATTTACGGTGAAATCTGGGATGCGGAGAACTCTGCTTCGTAGGATACCCACTGGACGCAGCAATTTGGTGGGCTACGCCTACTGACCATTTTCGCTCTAGTTCACCCGATTTCACTTTTGTAGCTGTACGATACATGTTCCCTATGATTGCTCCCTTTACTTGGGAAGGGTGGGCGGATAAGTGGTGGATATTTGAGGTTTCGACTTGTACGCCCTGCACGACTGATTTATTGCGACGTCGCACGAACCTCAAACTTGGGTAATTAGACCGAGTCTTACTTGCGTATAAAATCAACGATACATGCTACATAATGATAAAATGATGGCATGTGAAAAATATGATAAAAACATCAAGTGATGAAGAGGACAATGTTGCCTCGCGCATCGGTGGCTCTTTTAGATCGTACAACAGACAGTGTTGTTAAAAGCCGAGACAAAACATAAGACATGACTCATATGATCAAGCGACAAGTGACTAAGAATATATTGTAGAGATCAGGCTTCAAGCGTCTTCGATTTCACTGAGCATCTGCGTTCCAAACAGGTGAAGCACCTTTGTTTCGTTCGCAGCATATTTTTCCTTTCTTCCAGCCTTCGGACCCACCCGCAGGAATCGGAATAGTGTTGACCGATTGCTTCGCAAAAAAAACGCATTGCATCCGTCTTTCCTCTTCATGGAACACTCCTTGAAGCGTATGTCCATCTCCGTCTGAGTTGAGCATATTATGCATCAATCATCTATGTATCGACAAAATAGTAGGAGTCTTCGCTCCTACACTGGTTTTTCTACTTCTGACATGGAAACGATGACCAGAATTGGTGCCAATCTTTGTCCCATACCGAGACCTCTAACCTGCTTATAATATTGACCAGAGCAGCGGAAAATGGAGCAGTCCAGGCACTCGCTTAGCAGAGTCATCAATAGCCTGATATTGAACCCATACATATTGAGGGAGAATTGGTGTTCGGTGAGAATCTCAAAGATGGCCTGTAAAGCAGCGTCGTTTGGGATACTCGTGTAGGGAGAAGTCACGTCAAAGGATTCCACTATGCATTCTCCATCAAGGCATGTGTTCCGTAGTCGCTCAAGGAACATGTTAGTATTTGAAAGATGCGCGGGGACATGTTTCAGGAGTTGGACAAGAATAATGTTGAGCAGCCACGAAATCCTGTCTGTTGGGCCACCCATCCCACTTATTATAGGTCTAACATTGTAATCAACTGAATTATTCGAGGAAAGGCCTGTACTGGGGGGTTTGTGAGTTTTTATAAGGGTATAGAGGACAGTACAGATAGGTAGATCATTTCTAAGGCGCGTGATTGTACGTTTGGATAGTCCTGCCCGTGTGAACCGATATAAGGAAAACAAGCCGTTCATCAGGACTCATCCTTATTAGAGTTTCTTTCTTCTTCTGAAAGTCTTTGGCATATAAAATGCGATGATCACCAACAAGAGTCATATCGACCGTCTCCCACGCAGGCAGGCGGTATATGATATTATACGGTATAGATGGTATATAGGAAGTACGGATTTATATTTTTTAAAATTTTTTGGCACTACAGCTACTTCACCTCTTGAAAAGGCCGTATGCACACACCTGCGGTGTTGTAATGTCGTTCACTGGGAAAGATAGAGGATTGTATGCCGAGGATTCAGAAATAATTTCTTGCTATTGCTGTCGTGGTTCTTTTGCCAGAACCTCTTACATCCTTTTCCACTCCGTCTTCCTTGACATCACTGTTTCAGTCCTCAAACTCGTCCTCCTCGCTCTCATCAAAATCAGGTTCGAGGAGACCAACAGCAACATCTCGGTTAAAAAAATTGCTGTTGCAATTAAATTGGGAGCTCTTTCAGGGCTATTGTTGTAGAATTCAGAGGAACTTTGAAAAAATCTGATAGTTGGTTCAACCTTAGGGTTGCATGCAACGCATGGAATTGTCGTTTTAGTTAACCGAAGCTCTGCTCGAACCAGCTTCGGAATTTGCATATCGCCTTATTGTAACTGCGTTCTGCAATGATCTAGTTTTGAATGTATTAGACAAGAAATGAAACGGAAAGATAGTCTTACGTTGGGCATCTAAGTTGCTTCCACAGAATTTCTTTATCAAGAATGATTCAGCTCGGTATGGCGAGTCTCCAACAATTCGCCCCCCTCGTTCACCATTAACAAGTATTCAATGCCTGAAGATGATCTGGTATGAACCGAACTCTTCATACGTTTAATACTATTTCAATATTAATGTTTATGCTACCTAAAATTATGCAAATAATTCACAGAGTCTTACAGCTCGGACTCGTGGAACACTCGTAAATCGTGAATCCACCCTGGCCACCTTTGAGAGAACACATTAATAGAGTGGTAATCTTTTCTGCGACTATTGGGATTGAAAAAGTGAGAGATTTGGTACAGCTTTAAACAGCGTTGGATCTCTCCTACTGACATACTGTCATTCTCTTTTATGTGTATTCATAACGTATTCATAACGTATTCATAACGTCGCTGCCATCGATGGCCCCAACGATGGCAAGGAGTCCACACCTGCGCAGGACGCGTGCCTGCATCCTCCGTCGTGACACATCGGGACACATTGTGCCATCTTACAAACCTATCACAGTTCAGCCAAAACCAACTGGAGGTGTCCCTAACTACGCGAGGGACGGTCGATTGATCGACACCAAAGGTGTCAGAAGCGTGGATTTGAAATGCATTGCACGATAGTACGTGAATGGTGGTCGCGAGTTGTTGAGCGGTGTTTAACGTGCATGATCTACGGAGCATTCGAATAGAGCACCAGTGTTGACTTTAATCACCTTGATCGCCTTGACTCCCGTTGCTCGTCGGGTATACCGAGCGGGCGCCAACAATCCTTCCATTCGTCCCTCTCACGTACCAGGGTAGTCCAATGCGTTCTGTCCGTTCGAGAGGCACGAAGAGCATCATATCGTTCTTTAAAGGACTTCATGAACAAGTGTGACCATTGGGTCGGTGGTACGCTTTACGTTCCGCGAACTCCAGTCGCTGACTGCTTTTGTCCAACGGTGGTCGTTAAGGCGCATCACGTGTTTGGCCCACCTGATCTTACTCAAATTGGGATACATGACAGCGTCCCTGATCTTTGGCTGTTGACGTAGGGTGGGAAAGTTCTACCCTACGTCAACAGCCAAAGATCAGGTGGGCCAAACACGTGATGCGCCTTAACGACCACCGTTGGACGTATTCCCGCCCTCACTTGGGTGAAGCGGGTCACTCCTAGCATCATCCTCTCGATGGAGCGTTCGAGGGCGCTGACCGCATTCTCACCCTGGTTACGTAACGCACAGGTTTCCGAGCGTACGTCAAAGCAGAGAGAACCGTTGTGTTGAAGAGAGAGGTGGGCACGCTGCTCTTCGTCTTCCTCACTATGCCCTCGATGCTCTTGTAGGCTCCCCAAGCCGCTCGCTTCCTGCCGCCCAGCTCTGGAGCGAGGTCGTTCATCATGTTGAGTTCCCCACCTAGATATACGTAGCTGGAGCATTCGGAGATGCTCGTTCCGTTGAGCGAGAATGGGGCATCCGGGACCCATCCGTTCCTCATGCACATCGTCTTCGTTAGATTCAGTTGGAGACCGATCTTTCCACACTCGTCGTCGAAGTCGGCCAGCATACGTTCCGCACCCTGATTGCTCAGGGCTTCTGAAATTGCTTCTGTCTCAACGGTGTCGAAGGCTTTCCTCGGTTAACTTAGTTTTAGTTAAGTGGTTGGTTTCTCCAAAAAGACCCTCAGCAGACCAGAAAATAAGAAATAGAGCCGGGTTAGGACCCGCAGTAGCCAGCACAGCAATCCTGGCAAAAATGAACAATTTATTTCTACTACAACAACAACAAACACTATGAAAATCGACGAGGTAGTGGAAGTGAAATTGAACTCAAACCAGGCAAGGATAGGATCGAATCGAAACGAAAACCGTAAAGAAACGGGCTGCTCGAAGTCGCTGGGCCACGCACCCCTCGAGAGACGTCCGAACTGGCTGGCTGACACTCTCTCTAGTGGCTTCGAACCGATTTTAAACACGTGGCAGTGATAACATAACAACTGCTACACGTTCACCTAAGAATGATAACATAACATGAATGCTACACGTCCACTTACAAATGATAGCATAACATGAATGTTACACGTTCATATAGTAACACACACTCCCCCCGGATAAGACCGTCTTCGCTCGGTCTTAGCACCAAGCTTCATTATTCCCATCGCGTTCACGGTGGTCCGAGCTCCACTCCGTTTCTTCCTCAGATTTCGCCTGCGCTGGCAATTCTTACTGATGCGTCCCTCCTTCACAGCGGGAAAACCTCGCTCAGACGTCGACGGCGCTCCAGTCATTACGTTGCTACGGGGACAACTCGACATAGGAAGTCTCTCAAAGACTAGAAACGGCACAAGTTGTCTCGTCAGATCTTCGTAGAACATGCGAGCGTGTGTGCAATCCACGCGCTCGGGTCCTCTAGAGCGACTACTGCTTAGCATGTCGAGGTGGGGTCTACCACACCGCTCTTTACTGGCAGCTTGTCGACCACTTGTGGTAGAAGTTCTGGAGCCTTATCCACGAAAGTCTCCGGGGAGTCCCAGGGGATTCCCTAGCTCCCTTTCATTCGTGCGCGATAAAAATGAACTTAAAACAGCTATCACTCACTTTTTCCGGAGAGTTCCTTCATCCTCGACCGCGGATCCTCCATCCCCGACCCCAGAAATCATTGCTCTCGAAATGGACTTTCAATAGCTAGCCTTATGGCACGCGGTTTAGCTCCCCATGATTTCATATTCACGAAAGTTCCTTCTTCATTTTCACTCCCCGCAAGGTCGGCGACCGGCATGATAACTCATCGTGGCCTGCCTCGTAGGGAGCAACTCCCCGCAGCTCGTTTTTTTTGCACCCACAAATACAGTTTGCAAGCATTAATAGCTGTTCTTTGGATGGATTCAGATCCTGTAGAGGTGGGTTTTGTGATTACGTTTTGACAGAGAAACACTGTTAGAGCCATTTTGTAAGCCCAGTCGCTGACGGCTCTTGTCTAACGGTGGTCGTTAAGGCGCATCACGTGTCTGGCCTATCTGATCTTACAAAGTTGCCGTACGGGCACATGAGGCTGGATATGTCATGCTATGCTTGAATGTGTATTATTTACTCGAAGAGAAAGAGTTCACGGTTTCCGTTTTCGTTCAAAGTTTTTACCAACCGTACGCACAGCGAACGGCGGAATAGGCGCGATCATTTAGCCCACTTTCGCGTCTATCGCGCCGGCGTCATGCCGTAGAAACGAACTCGGGCTACGGTTCGAACGCACAAATGTCTGGGTAAGTAATAGCAAACACAAATCATGACAGACCAAAAATATGTCATAGCTTCTTGAGGGTTCCGCTGCGGTGGGCCCTCGAACCCTCAGAACAAAATGTTCATAAGTGTAGATATAAGTGCAATTAGCCTAGTGAGAACAAGAATGGACTTGATTTTGCGTGAAGAAATCGAGAGGCTGACTGAAGAGGAGACGGTACCACGTGTGTATCACGACAAAAGCTGTCCATTCGACACACTGGACGATGAAAGCTTCCGTCGGAAGTTCCGATTTACAAAGGCCGGTTCCTTTAGAATAGTTGACGAAATGCGGGCTGACCTTGAAAGATCAACTAATAGGTATGCGGCAATTTTTTTTCACGCTCTCAGTACCATAAGAGGATTTACAATTGCAGAGCAATGCTGCTGACAACAGCGCAGCAGCTTGCGGTCTTTATAAGAGTGCTGGCATCACGCTCCTTCCAGCTGGACGCTGGCGATTCCTTTGGAATGGCACAGTTCACGATTTCTAGAGTGGTCGCCAGCGTATCAGACTGGTTCCACCATAACAGTGAACGATTTGTGAAATGGCAGCAACAGCCGGTCAGCCTCACTCCACGCCCCGATTGAACGATCCATGCGCCGCTTTGTTCAATCGGGGCGAGGATAGCAGTGTGCGTTTCAGCGAACAGGCCATAAATGGGTGAGGTGAGGTCTACTAGATGATGGGAGAGCCCAAATATGTGTTCAGAAAGGACTTTGCCAGCATCAACATGGGAGCGATAGTTGATGACAATTATCGGTTCCTCTAGTTTTTATCGCGATGGCCAGGCCGTGCTCACGATAGCCGCGTATGGCGGGAATTACAATGCTTTTCATATCAGAAATGGAGACTGATAATGAGGACTGACTACTTGTACTATTCAATAATTGTTCAGGTACCAGAAGTTTGTAAGAAAGGAATTGAAAGGAAGAATTGTTGGAGACAGTGCTTATAGAGCCGAGCCATTTTTGACCAATATTGTAAATAGCCGGAATCCGACAAAATCACGTAAATGCCTAATTTTCAATTACACATGGATTATGCGAGAGACATACTTCTGATATTTCTGGAGGCTGCGTACAATAAGATTATACGCCGTTTCCGTGCCCACATGGAACAAGCGTTTGGACATTTTAAAAAACGCCAATTTCATGCACTTTAGGCTGGGCTGAGATTCTTTTTTTTTCTTTCACTGAAACAAATTTCGGAAAACTACTAAGAGATTTTTAGATATAGACCACTAAGGGCTTCACGCTAAATAGCAACAGCAATATGCCTGCGAAATGCAGCTATAACGGTTCGCGAGCCTGACCCAAACGATGATGAAGGTATTGAAATTGAATGGGAAGACGATATTGAAGACTGCTCGACCCTAATCTCAACAGCCGGAGGAATGTAGTAAACGCTATTATTAAAAATTATTTGAGGAGGTAAATTTTTATTAATGGAATCAGATTTTTGTGAATAGCACGCTCGCTTAATCAAAGCGGTTTAGTACTTCACTTCTTCTTTCTTCAGTCTGATTTCAGACAATCTGAGCTCGTTCAGTAGAAGTTGCTCTTTTAGTTCATCAAGCCTGCGGAGTTTTACTGCACTGTTAGATATGAACTTTGAACCCCGATGTTTATGTTGAACTTTGATTTCTGATTGTTTATGTTTGTCTGTGTGAGTACTTTGACCCAACATAATATATAAAGGGGTCATCCGAGTATGGTTCAATTCGATTGCGTCCGGCAATAAACTCTACCTACCGGCACCGTCTACACAACAGTGGCGATCAGGAGCCAAGAAGAAGAAGCCACCAAGGAGAGCGACGAAGAACTAACGATGATCTCCGAGGAACAGTTTCAAAGACTACTGGCCGCACTCACTCACTCAACCCCTGCAACGGATCCAGCAAAGAAGTTCGACACGCTGGCGGGACGAATCGTGCAGTTCTGCTACGATCCCGAAGCGGACCTCACCTTTGAAGCATGGTACCGCCGTCATGCCGACATCTTCACAGTAGATGCCAAATCACTGGATGAAGCTACCCGTGTCCGCCTTCTCCTGCACAAACTTGATGCTCCCTCCTACGAGAAGTATGTGAACTATATCCTGCCACAGACCCCACAAGAAGTGAAGTTCGATGACGCCATCAGTACCCTCAAAGATCTGTTTGGCCCACAACAGTCACTATTCAGCACACGCTATACTTGCTTGAAACTCACCAAAGATCCCAAAGACGACTTTGCCACCTACGCAGGACGAGTCAATCGGGAGTGCGCCAAATTCAAGTTAGCAGAATGCAACGAAAACCAGTTCAAATGCCTAATTTTCGTGTGTGGTCTCCAGTCAAGCGAAGACGCTTTCATCCGACTCAAGCTCCTCGATAAAATTGAATCGGATCCCAACTGCACCATCCAGATCCTGGCTGAAGAATGCAAACGCCTGCTGAACCTTCGCCACGACACGAAGATGATCGAAAACGGCAGCCCGGTTGTTCATTCAGTGAAACAGTTCCTCCCTTCCCGACAAGGACAGCAGAAGGTCAATTCCAAGACCAACGCTCAAGCAACTCACCCAGAAGTAATACCCAGGTTACCTCCATCTGCATGCTGGTTCTGTGGAGAGATGCACTTCATCAAAGACTGCCCTTATCGACATCACAAATGTTCCCGCTGCAAAACCATTGGTCACAAAGAAGGATACTGCAACTCATCCAAACGTCGATCTAAACGACAGCGCCCCTCCCGTGCAAATGGTCGCTCAACAACACAGACGGTATGATCAGACACAATCTTCACAATCTCAAGTATCAACTGCAACCAGTATCGACGCTACGCTACAGTTAAAGTGGACGATCAACCCATCAACTTCCAGGTCGACAGTGCATCGGACCTGACAGTGATTAATAAAGAAACCTGGCAACTCATCGGCGAACCGGAGCTCAAGCCTCCATCGCTCATCGCTCACAGCGCCTCAGGAGATCGTATCCAGCTGCTAGGACAACGCCAATGCACCTACAGCTTCCATGATGCCTCAGCTCAAGGCACTTTCTACGTGGCCAACACTCCGTCAAACCTACTTGGAGCAGAATGGATCGCAAAAATGGGAATCTATGCCTTCATGGACTGTCTCCCGAGCACAGATCCAGGTCAGCAAGCAGAAATCAACGTCAGTATCGCCGACTAGACAAGCAACAATATAGCAAAACAGCTACAATGAGACTATCCACATGCATTCAGCGATAAGCTCGGACTTTACAAGATGTCGTTGGCGACTCTACAGCTCAAACTCAGAGCTAAACCAGTTTTCCGCCCCAAACGCCCTGTCCCCTACGCCGCTCAACATGCGGTTGACAAGGAGCTTGACCGACTCGAATCAATTGGAGTCATTTCAAAGGTAAACTACTCAGATTGGGCAGCACCAATTGTTATCGTCAAGAAGTCGAACGGATCATTACGCATATGCGCAGAGTTCTCCACAGGCCTTAATGACGCACTGGATCTCCACCAGTACCCACTTCCTCTTCCAAAGGACATATTTGCAACGCTGAACGGAGGTCGCTACTTCACCCACATCGACTTAGCCGACGCGTATCTCCAAATCAAGGTGGACGACCAATCAAGACGGCTACTAACGATCAATACACACCGAGGACTCTACCAGTACAACCGGCTACCTTTCGGAGTCAAGTCGGCTCCTGCCATTTTTCAACAAATCATGGACACCACACTGGCCGGTCTTCAAGGAGTAGTAGCGTACCTAGACGACGTCATCGTAGTTGGACGCTCAGTTGAGGAACATCAGCACAACCTCAACGCCGTCTTCAAACGAATCGCCGACAGTGGGCTGCACGTACGCCTAGACAAGTGCAATTTCGCAACAACGCAGATCACTTACCTTGGATACATCATCGACAAGGATGGTCGACGACCCGACCCATCCAAAATTGAGGCAATTCAGCGAATGCCAGCCCCAAAGGACGTTGCACAACTCCGCTCATTCCTCGGACTCCTGAGCTACTACGGAAAGTTTGTGAAGGAGATGCACGTTCTTCGCGCTCCACTTGACGCCCTCCTCAAAAAGAATACCAAATTCGAATGGACAAAGACGTGCGATGACAGTTTCAACAAAGCGAAGCAAATGCTCGCTTCCGATTTACTTCTAGCCCACTTCGATCCCAGGCAAGAAATCGTAGTCGCCGCAGATGCATCCAACTACGGAATCGGTGCAGTCATCCTACACCGATATCCCAATGGATCGGAGAAAGCAATAGCCCACGCTTCTCGCTCACTTCTACCAGCCGAGAAGAACTACAGCCAAATTGAGAAAGAAGGTCTTGCACTTATCTATGCCATACAGAAATTCCACAAGATGCTGCATGGACGCAAGTTCACGCTCTTGACGGATCACAAACCACTTCTGGCAATATTTGGCTCGAAGAAGGGGATCCCGGTCTACACTCCAAATCGACTCCAAAGGTGGGCAACAATACTCTTAGGATATGATTTCAGCATTCAGTATCGATCCACCACAAGCATAGGACAGGCAGACGCACTCTCCAGACTCATCGCATCCCAGCCGACAATCGATGAGGATCGAGTCATTGCAGCTATATCAGTGGATGCAGACATCCAGCACGTATTCATCAATACAGTACGAGCCTTACCAGTCACGGCCGATGAAATCAAAGAGGCAACAACCAACGATCGCCTCCTCCAACTAATCAAGACATACATTAAGGAGAAATGGCCGAAGTCCATCAACAATCCCGAAATACAATGCTTCTACAACCGCCGTGACTCCCTCTCCATGTTGAACGGATGCCTTTTACTCGCCGAACGCGTAGTAATACCAAAGAACCTACAACAGCGAGTACTTCGTCAACTACATCATGGCCATCCAGGGATTGTGCGAATGAAAGCACTCGCTCGTAGCTACGCTTACTGGCCCGGAATCGACAAGGACGTCGAAGACGCAGTTCGCCGTTGCACAAGATGTTCATCCGCCGCCAAATCCCCTGTGAAGACAACACTCGCTACATGGCCGATTCCGAAAGAGCCATGGACAAGGGTTCACATTGACTACGCAGGACCTTTCGAAGGCACCAACTTTTTAGTCGTCGTGGACGCCTATTCAAAGTGGCCAGAGATTCTTACCACAAATCGTACAACTTCAACCACCACGATCCATCTCCTACGCCAAATATTTGCCAGATTTGGGATGCCAGAAACTCTTGTCTCCGACAATGGCACCCAGTTCACCTCAGCAGAATTCAAGAATTTCTGCTTGGAGAACGGAATACAACACATCTTTTCGCCGCCTTACCACCCGCAGTCAAACGGTCAGGCGGAACGCTTCGTCGACACTTTCAAACGAAGCTTGCTCAAGTTGAAAGGGGAAGGGACCCTATCAGAAATCCTCCAGACATTTCTCCTCACCTATCGAACAACTCCGAACCCAGGACTCGAAGGATCCAAGTCGCCTGCGGAACTATGCCTTGGAAGAAAACTCCGAACATCACTATCACTGTTGAAGCCCACCGTGCCAGACAAGTCGTTAGACATCAACACGACCATGGAGAGACAATTCAACCGTAAACATGGAGCCAGGCGAAGAACCTTCAAGGTAGGAGATCCCGTACTTGTGAAAACTTACCAGGGTCAGCAACGCTGGACGAACGGACAAGTACTCCGACGCCTGGGACTAGTCCTCTACGAAGTCCTTGTTGGAAAGGAAAAATGGATTCGACACACCAACCAACTCAGGATACGTTTCGGAGAAGGGGATCACAACGCGACTGACGATATGGACACACTATTCGAGATGTTCGACTTAAAAAGACCACAATCTCCGATTCACTCCAGTACATCGCTCACGGACAATGCCAAGGAATCGACGACGCTCACTGCTCAGAACGTACCTCAACTGCGAAGATCTACACGCACACGCAGAGCACCACGACGTCTCGTCATCGACCCAGTTCAGAAGAGCTACCGCACTCGTGGAACCAACTCGTGATATGATCTTTCAAAAAGGGGAGGTGTTAGATATGAACTTTGAACCCCGATGTTTATGTTGAACTTTGATTTCTGATTGTTTATGTTTGTCTGTGTGATGTACTTTGACCCAACATAATATATAAAGGGGTCATCCGAGTATGGTTCAATTCGATTGCGTCCGGCAATAAACTCTACCTACTGGCACCGTCTACACAACATGCACGAACAGAGGTTGCGGTCTCCTAAGGTTGTATTGAATTTTGCAACATTGCAGGTAGCTGTAAATTTATTTTGCCTTACCACAAGATTTCTGCTGATCGTGAAAAGGATTACCTCCTTCTGAACGTCCGTGTATTCCCGTTATTGCTTCATCATCAGCGCATAAGTCCATAACCTGTTTCAGCCATAACCTGTGAGAAAACACGCCGTAGAAGAAATCTACGATGAACTCGGGGTGAGCATTATACGACTTCCTCCTTTGCATCAATTCTTTAATCTAATCGAAATGTGCTGGAGCCAACTCAAAGCACACCTGACCAAGTACGGCAAAGCATCGGACAAAATAGAAACAATATATTTTCAACTTCTACTGCAACTGATGCCCAAAAAAAAACAATTTTTTCTTCTGAGGTAAGAGCCAGAGCACAGCAATGGTTGGCCGATGTTCCTCCATCCATGGCAAGTGCTTGATTCAGGCACATTTTGAGGGAAGAAACTGATGCCAAAGTGCATCAACTTCGAGATGCAGCTGCCGAGGATGACGCTATAGAAGCTTCTTGTTCAGCGCCGCTACCCGAGCCGAATCCGAATCGGACAGTTTCATGGAATGTGCCTAATAGTTTGCATGAATCCGGTACTTGTACAGTGTAGAATAGCATTACATACCAGGAACAGGATGCGTCCATCAATGGAAGCGTAATTTAATAATATGTTCCTATTCAAAACATGCTCACTTCGCTATATTTTTTACTGGTGTTCAACGATTTGCAAGCACATGTGTGACGCGGTATCAACACTATGATGCCTGGATACGTCAATGAACTGGAAGAAAATCTAAGCACTTCCTATTCATCATAACTGAGCAATTGTTCATGACTGAACAAAACATGTCTGCCGAAACACAGTCAGCCTAACCTGCTTTTAGGAGCGAGTGGCTGAGTGTCAACAGTGGCCTGTGAAACCGATAAAATTTTAAATTCCAGGCCTAAAATGCTAGGCAAGAAATGTATAGTAGTTCAGGCCAGTTTTTGGTTTTGAGTTGGTGGTTCCTAGCAGCAATATGCGTAATCAGGCATATCTTGTCTGCGGCATTACTTGTTTACAGGGAGCTGGAAAGCCATTTTTGAAGTTTATGAATATGAAAACTAAGTTCACTATTTTAATATTGAGGAATCCTAAAATCTTTTCAGGAAAGAACACTCACTAGGAGTACATGCCCTTCAGCATCCACTGCTCCACGCACAGGGAACAGGAACAATGGAGAATCCTGTCAGTGTGTTCTCATTCATCACTATTATAGGATTATTAACCTATAATTCTGTGCTCTGTGGACGAAATATGTATCAATTAAATATGCATTGATTTTGATCAGTAAATCTGCACTAATCTATTCACAATTTTTTCGACTTTAACCATTGAGCTTGTAAATACTTTGCTGGCTCTAGCTCAACAGTCCGAGTAATTATAGGCTGGAGAGATTTACATTATGATACTCTTCAAATACTGCTCATCCATCTTAATACTTATTGTTTGTCTTCGATTATCTTTTCACATTTGTATACATAGAGGTAAGTGTTAGGATGTCACCAAGAAATATAAGAGCTCAATATTTCTTCATTCGTTGAAAGTTCTGGGAAGAGTCTTCTTGACCTAGCTATGTATTCAGCACTGAAATGATAGTAAAATGAATACACCAACCTAATTGCTTTGGTGCTCCATTTAAATTCGCAGAGATAGTATGCAAGAATAGAAAAGTTCACCCGGAGAGAACCTCAAGAAGGCAATGTACAGCATGACCCAAAAGTTTTTGGCGGCGTTCAAATGCTGCAAAAACTTCATATGGGAATCAATCATGGCCAAATTGAGGAAATGATTTGTCAGGGCCACTGCCAACAGAAATGTCTTACTCAGATCCCAGATGCATGTTTATTCTTGATGTAGCAGGGGTGAAAACCAAACTAAGGAAATGATTTGTCAGGGCCACTGCCAACAGAAATGCCTTATTCAGATCCCTGATGCATGTTTCTTCTTGATGTAGCAGGGGTGAAAACCAAATTAAGGAAATGATTTATCAGGGCCACTTCCAACAGAAATACCTTACTCAGATCCCAGATGCATGTTTCTCCATGATGTAGCAAGGGTGAAAACGTTCCAGAGCGGAATTGCTTCTGGACATGAGCGCCTCTTTCAAACATACCCCCGAGATGCCATTTAAGGGACGTCCACACGGAGGCAACCGTAGTATATACCACAGCAGGACATTTTCTTTCAAAAACACTAGACGTCATGGTCAAGGCAATTGAACGTAGGTTGTGAGAGGACTGAAGACGAAGTGGGTAAGATGAGCGCGCATTCAACTCTGAAGCCAGCTCTGAGGTATGCAACGGATCTCCTTCCTGACAGAACAATCATCGCACCAATCGAGGATTATTTTGAAAACTTTGTTAGCATCTAATCTCCTACACCCGTCATGGCATGAGTCCTAGCTCAGGACTTCACTCCACCCCAACAAGCGCGCGAGACTGCCGTTTTGTTGAGATCACAGTTCTCTTTATCATAATCTGACTGCCACTGTGGGCACTCTCAGAAACTCTATACGATTTGTTTTCCAATGCTATAAGGCCATTTACTGCAACTGGTTTTTTCTTTAGCGGACCTCCTCACAGAAAACTTCAGGAAACTTCGATCGGATGTGATGGTGACGTGCTAATGTCCATGGACAACTCCGCTAGGGGATGTTTCCGGCTCTGCTATACCAACAGAGAAAGGACTTTGGAGAGCGGAAAGAAACTTTTTTGTTGGTAGCACTGCTGGTAAACCATCCTCCCAGTTTGGTCACAATCGCTTTCTATATAGCTCTTTTCGCAGCACTTGAACGCTGGCCAAGGACTTTTACCTCACCCTGTAGAAGATTTGATTGGGAGGAACCTTGTAATCCCAAGTTTGAGCTTACGTGAAGGACAGCATGGGAGTAAATGTCCACTCAATGTATCTTTATTTGAGGACAACATTATAATTACAGAAGGAGAGTGCATTTACACAGGAGCCAGGTATTCCTAGGGCTCTTAGAACTTGGCTGGGTGCATTCATTTATTTCCAATGAACGACTCTGGCGAGATTGCTGAGCGTCAATCGTCAAATATCCTTAGGTAGGTCTCCAAAATGGATAGAATGAGAGGATTACAATTCACCGTAATCGCAAAGTTCATTGCATGAACTAAAAACAGTGCGAAAGGATCAGTGAGAAACTCGGCATTAATGAAGGAATCGGAACCAAACCTATCAGAAGTGTTATTGTTAGTATTAGGGTGAGTCATAGGTTTTAGGAATTTCCAAAATTGATTTGTTTCGAATCAAGAATCCACATGTTTATTGGAAGTATGAACCATGATGATCTATGACCCTCTGCCAACGACGAGCGAGACTGCGGATGCCGTAGTCGTAGAAGGAGCGCTTCTTTGACTCGAAGAACGCGGACAACTCGAGCTTCAGGTCGTCCTCGCTTTGAAGCTGTTTTCCCTTCAGCCAGTGCTCAAGACTTCTGAACAAATGGTAGTCCGAAGGAGCAAGGTCGGCGCTGTATGCAGGCTGTGGGAGAACTTCCATTTGCAACTGCTTCAGTTTTTCCTGGGTCTTCTTTGCAATGTGCGGGCGGCAATTGTCCCACAGAAGCAGGATCTGGTCACGTTTTCTGCCACATTGTTCTGCATTCGAGACCATTTCCTCCAGTTCTTGGCAGACATAGTTAGCATCAATAGATTTTCCTTGTGGAACTAATTTGCATAGGATCGGTCCATCGACGCACCAGAAAACGGTGAGCATACTCTTCTTTCCGTGGATATTCTTGCGATGGACGGGATGCGTCTTCTCAGAACGCTTCACCCACTGCATAGAATGGTCAGGATTATCGTATAAGCACCACTTTTTCATCACAGGTGATGATTCGGTGGAAGAAACTTCCCCTGTTATGCTTTTTCAGAAGGTCGCGGCAAAAGGCTACTCTTCGCTTTTTGTCGGCTTCGGACAAAACATGGGGGATTATCGAGGGCTTTTTGGGTATCAGGTCCATTTTGTGCAAGAGTCGAACTGCAGTTGATTGCGAACACCCAACATGCATTGCAAGGCTCCTGCTGTGCATCTGCGGGTTTTTCAGTACCTCCTTTGCCGCCAACTTGGTATCGTAAATGGATGGTCTTCCTGATCGCTTTCTATCTAAAAGCGAGCGGTTTCCGGAGCGAAACTTTTTGTACCAGTAGTAGACGTTGGATACTGATATTTGGCCCTTTCCTTCTTCGGCGTTGATCTCCTTGCAACCTTGGGCGGCTGTGAATCCTCTCTCGAAGTAATGGAGAACGAGCACACGGACGTGTTGTCTTTTCGCCATCTCAGTGAGCAAATGACCGAGTGATCCAGGAAAATGATCATGCTGATAGCAAGTCTTGGCCACGTGGCACTTACCTGTCTGCGAAAAACGCCTTGACTTTCCGTGTACGAACAGCTATTAATCTTTGAAAAATTCCTAAAACTTATGACTCACCCTAATACATCTCAATATGACGTGAATCCGAACAATTTTGCCTCCATGGAGTCGACTATCTTCTTCCACTGATGCATAGATTTTGACTAGTTCTTTGATAAATTTGCTTTTGAGCCCTCCAAAAATTTTAACGCTGTCACTGGTGGGTAAAGTGTTGGCAACTAACCAGGCCTTAGATCCAATAATGAAGAATATTCAGTGGAAGGGCAGCTTTCCGCTTCCAAAATTTCACGACTCCATTTGATCATCATATTCGAGGAGATCCCAATATTAAGGCTTGTTGAAAGGAGTCATCTTGACGCGGAAAGAAGTCACGCGGAGCGCTGAGTCCAAACAAAGTAGCTAAGGATCACTCTCCTTCATTCGATTCTTGCGAGGGACCTGAATAAAACAATCGAACTATAGAAGAAGATTATTCCACCACGGGAGCGGCGTTGGTTCAGTCTATCAATCAATGTACAGCATAAAGGGCCTTCGTCAAGATGAATCCAAAGCCAGAAGACCTCATGCGGTGGTTCCTATTGTGAACAATCGAACCACTGCTTGCCACGAGAGCACACAACAGCAGGAAAAGATGAAGGTCCGAGGGCCATGGAACAAGAATAGGTACTAGTTCAAGTAGGGTATGAGCAGATCAAGATGAGGGCAGCGCTGTCGTATACAGGCGCTGCAATCGTCAATAGGTCAAAATTCACTCGCGCGACCACGGAAATCGTCATTCAATCAATAGTTTCTTTTTTTTTTTTGTAGTACCAATTCTTGCGCATTTCGTGTCACCATTTTACCTTTCCCACTTATTTTGAAACGTATGTGTTGGTTTAGGATCTTCTTGATGAGGAGAGTGAAAGTAATCATTTCTTCTCTTTTGCGACGATTACGACAATTGTTGACCTGTTTCAGTTCTTCATCCGTCCTATGAAACATTCAAATTTCTCAAGATTTTGGGCTCGAACTTGCTTAGAGCCTCTACAGGATTGTGGATTTTCTTCCAAAACAATGAGAAGCTCTTTGAAAAACTTAACTCCAGCAAGTTGCTTACCGTAGTCGACATATGCACCCTTCCTTCCGGAACTTACAACTAACCTAATGATAAACGCGATTTGCTGGGTCTCAACTTCCCCTTCTTGACGAGTTAGCATGCAATTTTTATGACCAAAAACTTGGACGCATTATGTATAACTGTTTGTCCTGCTAATTAATTAGCAGTTAGAGCGCAGTTACTATTGCATCCATCTATGAAACCTTCCTTACCTGAAGAATAAATGGAATGAAGTAGATAGCCTTGGAAGTGTAAAGATAGGCGCATAGAAAACGCATGTAGGCGAAGAATTGGATGTCTTATATTTCTAAATGCATATAGAATAGTGTCGTTGTAATATCATTTCCAGGATAAAATTCAATTAGTTTTTTTTTATTCGATGTAAAAAACGGGCTCAAATCCCAACAAATTGCGTAATTCTTTATTCGATGTGTTCATTGATCTGAATTTGGAGGCAAGGTAAACTAAAATGCAAAGCCATGCGCTCGCAACACATGTGCGCAATTTCACTACAGAAGTAGCATCTTCTCTGATCAACACATTCACCCTTGTTATGGCTAGAATAATAAACATAACATTTGCATAATTCTAGGCAGCCTCTCCAAACATTCGCTGGTGATAAAAGTGACAAAAAATTCAAATCGGAAAGAGGACTATTTCATAGTTTTCACCCGCGTTCCTCACCGCGTCGTATCGTTTCATTCCAAACTGGCACCGTCTGTGGAATCCTCTGCATTCCGTTGAAGGGATGGGGAACTCATCTGTAAAAGTGAACCACTTAAGATTGTTTTCTTATCGAACCAGGCTTTTCATTTTGCTCGCATTCACATGCTGCTGTAGCTTAATGTGTTAAGATCAATGCTATCTCCTAATAATCTCAGTAGTTGTGAATGGATGATAGTGATCTCTAAGAAATGCTGTATGCGCTACCAGGGCAGGCCCCAGCACCAGCCTTCTGTAAGGCTGAAGCAAAAACAGAGCTCCTTTTGAAAACCCAGGTGCATAGCCGTGTGCATAGATAGTTGAAAAGTTTCTTGTAGCTCTCGTACAGGGATAATTGCCTCAAATCTGCGGCACTACTGAAAGACACTACCCCTCTACTAAAAATGCACCGTCTGTAGGAACATGTCCGAAATGATGAGTTCGTTGTCCTAATGACATGCATAACGTCCAAGTTCCGCATGTGAAACTCACTGCCTAGGGTTTTTCAAGATGCAAAGAAAATTCGAGGAAAAAACTGAAGAGATCGCTTCAAATTGCATATCCATGCATTGAACTAGCCGTATAACGATGAATGCAAAATCTTGTCCCTTTCCGAAGGATTTGGAAAAAATACAATCTAACTGTTCTGATCTTTCAGCTGACGCAGGGCTTTCAATATTTTCTAGTGGTCCCTCTGCTGCAAAATCCTTATCGATTGCAGAAAGAGTTATTGTAATAAAATGCAGAAACTTTCTGGATCATGCAAGGGTTCATCTCTCATCTGACGTCTTTTTAAATGCGCTTAGACGCGTCATATACAGCGTATTACATAAGTATACAAACGGGAGTGTAGGAATGATCACTTCAAATACAAGCAGAAAGAATGGGAAAGAGTGACGACCAAAGAAAGCCAAATGATGACAGGACAACAAAACGCCAGAGCAGTTCTTCCTAGGTGGTGAATCCATTAAAACGCTGTTTTCAATTTAAGGTGTCGATGCACCTTCTCCAACATAACGGACCCGACGTGTACCTCTTATCACCCGTCGCACCCCTTTATCGGCATTCTGAACCCAGCTAACATATATTATAGAAAAAGTATTCTCTCATTCTCCAGAGTTGCAATGAGAAGAAGATTTAAAGTATGGTTCAATGAGCATGGAACTCTTAAGAGGGAAACTAGGCAGGACTGCCCTAGAGTTGTGCGAAGCGTGTAATCGGTCCTCTTCCATTGTCAATGAAATGCATATAAAACATGACTGGTAGCAAAGCTATTCAAAAGGTTCAACTACTGGTTGACACACTCATAAAATAATCTATAATAATATCATTTGAGCACCGAACGAATCAACATTATTATGTAATGTTTAATGCAACGACGCACCGTCATCTGGCCTCTATTGCACAAATCCTCGTTTTTGCAGCAGCAGAACGTCACCGGGATGCCGAGGATTTTTCTTTGGTAGCAGGAATTCGGGACAAACTGAAAAGTATCTTATAGGAAACAGTTTAAACAAAAGAAGCAGCATCTGCTCGAAAAAGTGCTTGTAAATGCAGTTCTGGTTGTCGGAAATCCACATTAAAAATCCTGAATTTACTTGGCATAATAAAGTATTGCAACCAGCTTTCTGGAGAGTAGTAAGGGAGAATATTTCAGCGGTTGCGTTGTAGCAAAAATCCGTGTCTTTACCGCATTTCTTTGTTGCTTCTCCTATTGTCGAACCTGAAAAAAATTCCAAATTGACAACCTAAGAAGGTCTGAGAGACTGCATTGTGATCTAATTTGATGCACATCCGAGGAATTAGGTATAAATATAAATCGGTGTCGCTTTAGCACATTCGCGACAATGCACGTTTTGCATTTTGGCCACTTCGAACCAATTCGAATTCTTGCATTATTTTCAAGGACACAGCGGTGGAAGAGGTGTACATGGGGTGTTGATTAAGAACATGAAATCTGTTTTGCATGCTAAAGTGTAACTGTAATTTTACGGTACTCATACTGTACAAACTGTAGAGAGCCGTCTCCCTCAGGATCTGGCTAAGCACTGCAAAGGGGGTTCTGTCACGTGCTGATCACTAATAACATTCATTTTGTACCCAGACGTATTTCTAAGGAGTTACGATACGCATGCAGTGCCGATCGAAATATGGGCAATGCCATACATTAAACAGACTTTGCCTCATTACTTTCCAAAAACAGTTGTAATGTAGATTGGATACCACACTTTTGATCAGCATTTGAAATAACTCCTCTCTGTGAAGTTTTGGTAGATTCTAGAAGAAAAACGATCACCTTCAGTGTGCCTGCAGTAACCCTACAGAACCGCACCAGGGTACAAAATGGATATTATATTCGTGGGCAGCATGTCGAATCACCCCAAAGGAGGAAATTAGCGAAAATTCCGTTGAAGAAAAGGGGTAAAACAGATACGACCCACCGGTGGGTCGTATTGTCCGTTATGTGTTAATTGTATGTAAGCTGTTGTTCTGTGCTTACCTCTGAGAATTGAGTAGCCAAGATGGCACTCAAGTGAGGCGACGGAAGCGAGTACTAGAGAAAAAGCTATGGGCAGTCGCATTGGCGAGGTGAACCTCAGTAACTGATGCTGCGGCAGAGCGCAGATATGTGACAAAAACAGTCGTTTGAACAAATTCCCGTCGATGAATCATGAAACCCACTGGAATACGCAATGAGTATTAGTTCAGTCACACAAACAATCATGGAAAAGTGAGTACATTGTGCGTCATTTCATGGTTCACTCAAGGGACAGTGAGTCTGCAGAGCAGAGTTTCTGAGTGAAGGTCGATGAATATTCCATCACATTCAGCTGTTTGATTGCACCTTATTGAAGCACAACTTCTCTGGTAATCGATTGCCGCTCGTTTAATTTTTTGCCATTTGGGTGAGCCTCGTTTCCAAAACATCTATGCAACTAGATTTGCTGACTCCGATAACTGTGTGGCAAGATGCCGAAACAGCGCAAAACGTCGACTACAAAGCTTAGCAGCATTTCCTCCCAGTTTCTGCCACCCTCTCCTCAACTGCTACTATCCCTCTGCAAATGCTGCTGAAAGATGGAAAGCTTTAGAGGAACTCAGGTGGAAAAAATCAAGTAGATTACGTGTGCTTTCGAGCTTATTTATCTCTGAAATACTTCCCGATTTCGCCCGAAAATTACACGTAAATCTCCGCAAGGTAAGCGAAATCCACTGGGATTTAGACGAATTCCGCTCGAAAAGTAAGCGAAATCCTATCGAAAATTCGTGGAATGGTGTAAACAATTGAGCTGATGGTCATAAAATGTTTTCTTAGCTAGAATATGGTCATAAGTTGTTTTCTTAGCTAGAATCTTACTTCTTCTTAAATGGCACTTCATGTGTGTGTGTGTGTCTGTGCACGAGAACCAGGCCCTGTCGTCAAAAACTAACGACATCATCGTGTTCAGCCGACTGTATAAAAGGGAAGAGATGGGTGGGATGTCTTTAAATCGCAGAGAAGGAGCCAGGAGGGTGAGGAAAGCCACGGATGAGGGGCGAGCAAGCACTGCCGCAGTAGGGCTGCGCCGGGGTCTGCAAATGGAGATAACGCTTTGC
>JARK01001541.1:4325-15682 GCA_000688135.1 Ancylostoma ceylanicum
TCGGAAGTTTCTTAGTTCTGACGTCATGCAAGCATATAGCACCCTGGGTTCCTGAAGAATTCATGTAGCTTAGTTATACGAACTCAAAAATACTGCCCTTGCTACCTCCGAATTTCTTGTATTTCAAATCTCTCTCAACTTCCGACTTCCGACTTCCGGTCTTACGCAGTACTTCCGCTCATCCTTGATCCTAACAATCATCAATTGTTTCAGCTGAGATGAAAGCATTATTTGTTAACCGCATAATTTACATCTACAAGTTTATTGCTAAGCAGTACCTCAGAAGGTATCCGCGGACTGCCCAGATATGCTAATAGCAAAAAAGCTAGAGGACAAGTAAACAAGAAGGCAACTACAATAAACTGCAAAAATTAGAGAAATTAATAGAAAATTGCACATAATGTTCCTTGAAGATTCACACTCAACATTCTGCAAACAGAAGCAAACTAGGCAAAGGAACAACGAAAAATATTCAGCTTCAGCTGTGCCGCTGTTGTTGTGATTGGCTTCATCGCGAGTTTCAGAGAGCCTTCGAGATCTCTATATAGTTGTAATTCTGGTTAGCCATTCGCCAAACGCTGTCACGCAGATCCTGCAGAGTCGATTCGATCAATTAATGGAAAGGAAACTAAAATGAACAACTACATAATGTAAGGTGGACTGTGCAACAGATTGGGATTTGAGATCGTATACGTCTCTGTTGGAGAGAAATGCTCACGCGAACAGAAACATGTGGCTGATGCTCGTACTATTTATGTAAAAATTAGCGAGAAAGTTTTAGAAGGGCACCTGTATCTCTGCTCTTCTCTTTTCTTCCAGAGTCATCATCCACCGAGAATCGAATTCGCTGTGCTCCATTGCTCTAGAAAACTCAAGAAAGCAGATTGAGCTTTGGGATCACCATACTGTGCGAGTTCCGTTGTTGAAATTTTAGCCAAAATAGAACTTTTATCAGCAAATCGATATTATGTCTAAAGTAAAATTAACCATGAAATACTCTAAGCATAACTTAGAACACCTTCAAATCTACTTCATTCGGCAGTTTCAGCCATTCTAGATCTCTCGTACGGACCTGTATCGGGGACTTGTTCCAATGATACTAAAGTTTGGGCGAAGGTGCTAGGCTCTGTTGGGGTCCAGGTGTCAGAAATCTTTCCCAACACACTAATATTCTGTTGAATATGGATCTACTTGATGGGAAGGGTTCGATTTTGGTTAAAATTTCACCACTGGTAGTCATACACCACTGAAGTGGAAGCATAACGTAATAAGGGATTTTCAACATTTAGAGTAAAAAAACTATGTGTGAAATTGAATGTCTACTGTGAAAATATTGAGAAATTAATATCTTCCCTGAAAACGAGAAACCAACTCATTCATATCTATCCATGTCTTAGTTTTTCCTTTTAGAATGCAAAATTATATATGAATCATGCTCTGAATCATATAAGGTTGGGTACCTCTGCATAAATAATCATAATCATGATTTCCTTACTTAGAAAGGACCCATTCCCGAAGCATGTTTGTGTGCGTATGTGTACTTTTGTTCGTCGCTGGTGAATTGAAATCAAGACCCGTAGTAAAGTGTCCGGTGCGATCATCGCACACAACCTTCGCAGCGATGATCGCACTTCGCGTGGGAGAGGGGTATGACGACCAGCGCCATGACGAATCGAACGGACCGTACATTGAAATTTACCGAGAAATGAATATCGCAACAAGCTAGAACGTGCGCGACTTGTCAAAAGCAACTCCGGGCGTCAGACGTGTCGTACACATTTTAGCTTGTTCTGTTCTGTGGAGCAAGAATCGACATGCCTGACTCCGTCGGGGCAGATGCAGTCTGTGCAATTCTCGCACCAGACCTCACGTAGTTTCGCACCATCACCATATTCTGAGTGAGACGCCTCTAGCACTTCACTTTGCGTCTCTCCGCACTGTACACTATCTAGGCGCCAAGACCTGGCGATCATCGCACTCCATGGCGAGGATATCAGCGCCTCGCATATGCATGCTCCCAGCACTGCCGCGGATGGTGACGATCTCTCATCCCACAGTGTTAGTAGGTTGTCGCGCGTGCGGTAATCGCGTCACATGTGGCGAGGAGATGTGCAGGCACATGATCTCACCGCCATGACGCTACTACGGCCCAAGGGTGAGGTCTATCGGGTTCATCGAAATAGAAGCGGTGGGACAACGCCTGGGAAAGGAGTGTATATGCTCCACTCGACAGTTAACACTGACCCAGTGTCCTTAATGGTTGTATCCTATGTTGCGCGCGTGGAAAGGATCCACTATCTAGTTTTGGATCGATAAGTTGTTGGGCTAGAACGTTGCCGACATCTTGTCAAATAATATCTGCAACTGAAAAGCTTGCTGGCGAGTTGTTCCTAGGAGGAACTGGTCAACAACTTGATTCGGCCCTTCACTGTCGACAAACTGTTAAGGGAAAAGGCTGTTGACAACCTGTTTTTAGATGGCATGATGACGTCAAGCATGTCGACAACGATTTGCTCGTTAAAAGGTTATTTGCAAGATAGCTTCGCCCAGGTGTTCCGAGTGAGAGCAAAACCTGGGAGCGAAAAATTTCCGTGAGTGTTGGCCGTGATCCTGATTATAAAAAGTAGTTCACCCATTACTTCAGACAGTACGCTTTCTGATGCTCTATATCTACCAATTCTCTAATCCTATGGAGAACACAAGAGAAAAAAACTTTGCGGATATTTCTGAACCTTTAATGTTCATAAGTCGTAATTATCGTGATTCTCGCACGATTTTCTTCCAAGGACTCCTTCGACCGACGCCTCCATGCTGGTCTGGGTTCGCTCGCCCCGACGTCCTACACCGGTTCAAATTCGCTTACACCGCATATGTAAATAGCGCTCTCGCGTTCTCATGGGTTCACTTCGCCTCGACGCTGCTCCCACTCGTCTCAGCCGTAATGGCCATGGCTTCACCGAAGATGCTGGTACATCCATTACTTTAGACTGCTGTTCGACAATGCTGCTGTTCGACAATGATCTAACCCCTCAATCGCCAATCAACCCTCCAGAAGATCGTATCGAGACGTCGTCGCGATCTCGCCAGTCGCCGCGCGTATACGACAGGCCGGTTTATAACTTGTCCCAATAACATCTTGTGCATATAGTTCTATTATTGTATTAATGTGTGGTTTTGATGGTGATTGTGAAGGTAGCTAGTTAAGTTGTGTAATATCAGAAGAAGTTGGAATTGTGAAAGATCAAATTATCCAATTGAAAACTCGGCCTAGGTTAGGGTAGTTATACGCTTAGTACGCTGACCCCTTGCGCTCGCCCGCTTGCCGCTCGCCTTGTATAGTAGGCCTCCCACCCTTCGCCTGCTGACTCGCGAATCCACTGTTCTTCTGCGCTGCCGTCTAGCGTGAACTATTATAGCTTAGTGAGTTGATGTGAAAACCACCTTTTGCAGTGCCTGGTCTGGGTGCCACCATCACCGCCCAGACCAGATGGGACAGTGGCTTTACTTCACAGGAAAATGACCCATTGCTCAGATTGATGACATCTGAGTGAGAAGGAAAGGCAAATGCGTTGGAAAAATATCGTTTCTGTATAAACATAGTGCTGTCATTCTCACATATCTTTTCCTGCCGGCTCAAAAAACTATCAGAGTGGTTAGTAATTTATGCAAAACAGAGGCTGGCTTACCTCTTTTGCAACTTTTCTCCACCAGTGGCTCCAGTGCTCATTCCATGAAGGTTGTCTAGCACCTTAGAATAAGATGAAAGTTCGCCTAAT
Source organism: Ancylostoma ceylanicum (assembly GCA_000688135.1). Taxonomy (NCBI): domain Eukaryota; kingdom Metazoa; phylum Nematoda; class Chromadorea; order Rhabditida; family Ancylostomatidae; genus Ancylostoma; species Ancylostoma ceylanicum. The sequence continues at coordinate 8,102 of JARK01001541.1, forward strand.
CTGTATATTTTTATTGCAGTGTGATGAACAGGGAACGCCAATCACGATTGCATATCCCGCGGGCTGGCGCGCCGCACATCCTACGAGGCTCGTGCGAGGCAACACCCGACACCGCTCAACCACGCCGCGTAATTGTGATTGACGTTACCTGCACTACGAGTTCACTCAAGAAAACCATATCTGATGAAGACAGATGTTCTGCCCTAACAATTCCGAAATAACTCAATACATGTTCGATTCTTCTTTCATCCAAACTGGGTGGTTTTGACTACTACCTGATCACGTCCTTGGAAACGAAAATGGTAAGATGTTTGGAGCTGCTGAGAGGGAGTTGACATCCAACAGCACCAGTAATTCGGGTTCAATGCATAGAACGAATGCGTGTTATCATATCAAATACAATACGATAAATAATTACTGTTCACTTTTGATGAGGTACTTTAAGATTTACCGGTCGACCGTGTAGAACATCTCACAGGTTTCCGATGGTTTCAAGGCGTTTCATGTATGTGATTGTTCTCACCAGCTCACAAAGAATAGTAAAAATCTCGAGAAAGATATATCATACTCTATATATATTACAGAAATTATGTGACTTTGTACGTGCGTGTGCACACCAAAGGGACTGCGCGAGTAGCGATTGAGACCAGTGCTGCCAGAGCGATAACCGGCGTCCGAAGGAGGGGGAACACCTAGATACGGGTCCGGCGATATGATAAGGGGGCGCCGGCGTCGAAAGTGGGGGGAGACGGGTCCGGCGATGTGATAAGGGGGCGCCGGCGTCCAAAGTGGGGGGAGACGGGTCCGGCGATATGATAGGGGTGCGCCGGCGTCGAAAGTGGGGGGAGATGGGTCCGGCGATATGATAAGGGTGCGCCGGCGTTCAAAGTGGGGGGAGATGGGTCCGGCGATATGATAAGGGTGCGCCGGCGTTCAAAGTGGGGGGAGATGGGTCCGGCGATATGATAAGGGTGCGCCGGCGTTCAAAGTGGGGGGAGATGGGTCCGGCGATATGATAAGGGTGCGCCGGCGTTCAAAGTGGGGGGAGATGGGTCCGGCGATATGATAAGGGTGCGCCGGCGTTCAAAGTGGGGGGAGACGGGTCCGGCGATATGATAAGGGTGCGCCGGCGTCGAAAGTGGGGGGAGATTCTCCTCCTTCTGATCTTCTTGATCTCCAAACAGAGCTGCTTCCAAGAATGCTTACCAAAATGTCACAAAAGTGATGATAACCCCATTTTGGTAGAGTCCAAAGTGCAGCTCACGGACCACTTGGGCGGAGCGGTCCGTGAATGTGCTGGCTGCACGTCACGGCTGCTTCCTTGGCAACGAATCTTGACGTGTTTGATCGATGAGATCAATGGCCTCACACGTCGATTCAGTTGAGCACACTGTTACAGACAACTTACAGACCCCGTCCTGAAAAACGGGTCCAAAGACCGTTTCATGACATTTTATGTATATTGTTGGAGTCAGCTTGTCGAGGAGATTCACATTCTGCTAATACCTCAAACATGAAATAGAGGTGAGACACTTCCTTTAAAGGCAACATCAGCCGAAATCTTCGACTCGGAGCTGAGGTGTGTGTGGTAAAATAGAGAGTGAGCACATCACAAATGTTAGAAGAACGCAAGGATTGACGACCTACCTGCAGAGAAACAAGAATCGCTGTCGCGGCCACGCCGGCCTTTCAACGGCTCGACGCGCCAGTTAATGATATCGCGGTGGGTGGTCTGGCGCAGAATACGCGTGCAATGCGTACCATTCGCAGGGTTTCGTTGCGGTACGCACGCACACCCACGGCGGAGCACTTGTCCGCGCCTTCGACACATGGTGGAGAGCATCTTCATTTCTTGCATTTCTCGCTTCTTTCACGCAGTTTCATCCCTACCTATGAGTTTGCCGTCCCCAAAAACCCCGAAATTTGGGAAAATCTCGAAGGGAAGGATTTCCGCGGGTGCCGCCTCTAAACAGGTCATCTCTCTTTGAGCATCATGAGAGGATTCGATTGGAAAACCTCTCCTATCATTAGTATTTCGCCTTGGAGTTTCGACGGGATTTGAGCAAAACAATCTAGCGCTCAAATCGTATCGTAATCTAGCGTAATCATGTCAAAGTTGCGTTGTTAAACGCAGTGTCTCACCTCGTTCTCGTGTTTGAGCTATTAGCGGGTTGTGGATCTACTAGACGTACTGATTCCAGTGATATACATAAAACACCTAAAAACGGCCGTTGAACCCGTTTTTCGGGACGGGGTCTGCAAGGAGTTTGTAACAATTTGCTGAACCGGTGTCGTGTGAAGCCGTTGATCTTACCGATCGTACACGTCAAGACTCGTTGGCCAACTGTGCAGCCATGGTGGGCAGCCAGCACACACACGGACCGCTCCGCCTAAGCGGTCTGTGAAGTGCACATTGGACCCTTCCAAAAAAGGGGTTTTCGTCACTTTCGTGATATTCTGCACATATTTTTGGAATCAGGCGAGAAGATCAGGGATCTGTTGACATCTCAAACACGCGAAACGAGGTTACATACTACCTTTAATTGGTTTAGCTCAATTTGATGAAACACACTAAGCACACACTCAAAACAAATAATGCCTGATTTTTTCAGTAACTGCTCATGACTCCCACAGTTTGTCTTACCTCCGACTTGATCACATTGACTGGCCTCCTCAGAAATTGTGATCGGCTAGTGTTACCGTACCGATCCGCTCGCGATATGAGGCAGTTTTGAAACGGGTCGTATTCGAGGAATCGAAGATAGCCTTGGAGAGTATCCTAAATAACAGGGCATGTAGTAAGCAAATAATAGGTTGTTCAAAAAGTTCTGCAACACTCAAGATGTATTTTTTGAAGACGGATTTTTCATTGAAGTGGAAGCTCAATTAATGTTATATTCACCATTGTTGTCTATGACTCCGCCCATCATTCGGAGAGTTTCTTGATCTCTCTTCTCCAGAATTCTGAAGGCGGCTCCCTCATTCTCCCCATGATTTTTCAAGGCTCTAAAGGGATGACTGTGGTGGGGTAAGGTCTGGCGAGTATGTTGTGTGGCTCAATACTTTCAACCGAGACCTCACGGCATGATTTTCCAAAACCGGTAGGAGAATTGTCGTCATAAAAATAAACAATCGCTCATTTTGGAAGTTTGTCACATGTGGCATCCGCCAACTTCTGATATGTGGAGCTAGATCTCGCCCGTTTCAATGGTATTGCCATCCAGGAACTGATGGCGGAGCATTTCTGTGAGCCACACTTACAGCATAAAAGGCCTACTTTTTATGCGTCTCGGATTTTGGCAGTTCTAGAGCTGGCTCCGCAAGCATCCACTGATGTTGCAGTGTACGACTTGTGTGCGGCACTCAATTTTCTCGCTCTGTGACGATGTCTTTCAGGGAGTTCTTCCTGCTAAGATGAAAAAAGCAACTCTGCGATACTCAGTTGCCCTACTCACACAGATCACGTGGTAATAATTTGAACTTCCGAGGAGCCAAGATCGTGAAGATAGTTAGCGATGGTCAAATGGATGCATACGAGTCTCACTGCCAGCTAGCGAGTGTAACTGTTTTTCATTCATCTGCAAATCATCGTTGTCTACAGTTGCAAGCGTCTAGAGCGTGGGCAAACTTTGAATGTAATATCATTGGCCTCGAAGCGTTGGTACCAACAACACACCGTGGAATGATGGATAACGTCTTTTTCAAATGCAGCGCGGATATTGGCGTCAGCGCTCCTTGGAGGATGTCCTCGAAGAAATTGCATACACAGATGATAGAGCGAAAAAAGACTCGACTAATTGAAGAGATTATTATTCAAAGACCGGTCCAGCGTCATTTATATATCCTTCTGGTTGAAGCTTCGGGAACGTCTTACCGTTTTACCTTTCTTTGGTACAAGATCCCACCTGCCAAATAAGCGCTGCTCTTTAGAAATAAAAATTGAAAAGTTACAGAATTTTTTGAACGACCTATCACTGTTCGTTCACAGTGATGGGTGACTAGGTCGGAGGCACAAAGGGTTATTTCGAGGAAAAACATTCAAAAATGTTACAAAAAGGTGAGAAAAGTTGTGATAGCGATTAGAACGAGAGCAGTGAATAGGTAGGAAACTGCATCGCTAAAAAACAAGCAAAGTGTTAACCTTAGTCGTGAGAAGCTTACAATTACACCGAAGACAGATGAGCTGATTCCAGTCCGGCCCTTCAGTGAAATGATATAGGTAAAAACCCTCCTATATTCTTTCAAATAGTTCATTTAGGACATTGAGATCGAATTTGAGATCAGAGTCCCCGATTTTATATGAAGTGTATCTGTACTGTTTCATTGCGGAATGCCACGAAAATGTATTATGGAGAGAGTTTGTCCTAGATGGAATAAGATGTTATACCAAAGGTGGAAAATGCTGAAGCATGACTCGCTTACGCATGAAGAGTAGGGAAATTACGGGTCCATAGTGGTGGGCGATAAAATGGATTCGGCAATATTGACGAACCACATGGTATTGTTTCCAGTGAGTATTCTAGTCGAGTGCAAAAATTATTCCAATCTTTCTCTGACCAGGCCTTGAACTGTTAATAGTAAAATTTCCAAAACCGCTGTGAATCGTATATCGTAGCGAGTGTCCGAGTACCACTGATAAGATTCAGAAATCTTCAACTCTTCTCAGACGTTCGCTAGATTGGAGCGTCATGTCATCTGCGCTAAAATCTCAAGAATGGGTTTTCAAGTGTTATTTTACTTGCCGTCGACTGCTCTTGTGCAGCCATGACTGCTATTCGCTTGCTATTTGCTGCTATTCGATTGTTGAACGTGAGCGTGGAAGTTTTAGTTTGGTGCAAAAATAATGCGCGTTTTCAACCCTTCACTTCCAGAGCCCATAACTTGCTTCAAAATTAATGTTTCCGACCAGGCTTAGAATCATTAAAATCTGCAAACCTTTGCCAGTAAAATGGCTCCTCAATGACCACTGCTCAATCCAAACGGGGACTTCTAAGATCGACGAACTCCTGGAAGTCAATTTTGGTACCACTTCAGTCATCGAGGAAATTCTCCTGGATCAAGCCGTCTAGATGCTTCGGGAAGTGGTAGTCAGTGAGCGAGAGGCTTGCTGATTATAATGTATGAGGCAGAGATTTCTGCCCTAGTTGTTCCAGCCTGTGGAGTTTCCGGTGTGCGACATGGGGCTGGACGGTACTGCGTAAGAATACAGAATCCATTTTATTGAGAGATGCCGGGCTCACAAAGTGAGATTTCCGGTTAATTTCGTTGATATGCTGGCACTACTTTTCAGCTATAAGGGATTCAACGAGCTGTTACAGATGATTTCTGCAGCAGACCACCAAAAAATCATCGTTACCTTCATTTGGTGATGCTTTGGGTTCTGACTGTATTTAGGTTCTTCTTCCTTGCCCAGTTTTTGAGCAAGGCACTTTATATTGTCTTAGAGGGTCCATTATTCACCGTGCATCACTAAGCGTCGGAGGTTTTAGTCACAGTTTCTTCACAGCGAGGGCGCGAAGCAGATCTCTCAACGAAGATCAACCTGGTACTCGTTCAGATTGCGTCGCACCGACTCGTCGTGCTTTTCGTCCTCCCATTCTTATCCATGGAAGGGGTGGTCTGACAGCAATCACCGATGCGGTCCTGAGAAACCAAACATGTTGTTTTGAATGGGTTCTCTTTAAGTATTGCCATCACTCAGCAGTCATCAACTCAAGAAAATTTTACGCGACCTTCCTTACTTTCGAAGCAACACTTATCATGCCGAAAAGACAGAGAGCAGCTCAGTGGTAGGTATTCGCTCACACTACCTTAGCCAATACTAATGTGGCATTCGGAGCAGCTCCTGCTGCGATGCCGCAAAGTTTTGCTTTGCAGAAGTGAAATCGGCAAAAAATCCGTTTTGGCACCTTTCACTCCAAAGATAAAAACTACTCACAACTGTGAATTCCGTTCAAAACGGACAAATTCTTTGGAAAGGCCATTAAATTTGCTACAAGAAGATATACAACTTCTCATTTTGTTTATCATGACAACCGGAAATTTTCTGCCCCGAAGAGGATGTATCGAAAAACGCGCATTATTTTTGCACCAACCTGATAATTCAATGGCAATCAAAAAACAACTGGATGACAGCCCTAGGGCAAGGGGAACGACACCCGAAGACCACCCATCTTTCAGAATGGATCGTATCATCCAGCAACTGTCTGTGTTTCTACAGAAGCTCATCTGCAAAGCCTACTAACATGTCTACTGCCGAATCGCTTCTCCCACAACTAACTTTCCTATCTTGTCCTTAGAGTTATGCCATTACAGTGAAGGGATTTTTTTTCGATATTTTCAGCGGCTACATAGTTCTGACTTGAACGAGAGAATCGAAGCGCCTCTTCACACGAAGCAGAGTTTTGCCCCGCTTCGCGGATGACAGTAATTTTCTGCGTACTCAAGAGTTTTCTAGGGAAACGTCACACGAGTTCTTTCATGAATCATATCTCGGAGAATCCAAAAAGATTTATGTTACTTGCTCCCGAGTCCTCAATTCTATTCATGTGGACTCCAACTTGCAGGTCAAGCATAGCAACCGCAGACCTGCAAATATGCTAAACTGGAGGCCTTATTCTGGCTTCACTGTGAAATCCTCATACGAAAAATGCAAAATGGAAACTTTTCCAAGCTTTTCTTATTTTCAATTCAAGTGAAATCACACGCAAGACATAAAGTACTTCAAGCTATTTTGAAAAGTCGTTCTGGCAACAACGGGGATTCCGATGTTCCTTGACCAACTGGTTGAGTCATGTGATAAGTCATGAAATCGAATCTTCATCCATCATGTGTCCAAGTTGCTGCCTTCAGAATCCAGAGATCTCGATTGGCACAGCTTTTTTTTACAACCCATGTGGCATGCATACAATAATCATCGGCATAATTTTGATCTGCCTTGTTTACTCCAAATCAAGTTTCGGCGATCAAAGTGGGTGTGGCAACAGCGGGTCTGCGACTTATTATACAGGGATTGTCATAATCATCAGTGCGGAAGAGAAACTCTTTCTCTTCAGTCTGGTCAGTGTTTCTGAACTCAACACTGTCGATTTCTTTTTTTAAACCTTTTATCCCTGTTTCATTTCCACCGCAATCCTTTCCTCCTACTCAGGAAAATTGGCACCAGCGGAATTCAAGAAGAAAAAGGGCTGTTTTGGTAATCGTTTGCCGCAGTAAGTCGGTGAATAGGGCACATTCAATGCCTCTGCAACTTTTTATAACAAAGCTGTGAATCCCAGGAAGAATTATTTCTTGCGCTTTGTTTTATTCTCAAGACAATGGTTAATGAGACCTCGGTCGAAAAAAACCCTCGTACTTCTTCGCATCTTCACGCTGTAGTTGGAATCACAAAGATGGAGCAAATTTTTCTGAAGAACAGCGAGGCTTGGAGAAAATGTGCCACCCTTTACGAAGGCTGGAAATGTAGCTACAGATGTTCTTGTGCCTCTCCGTGTACGCCTTCGATCACCACAATTTCAGCAGACCTTCTCCAAAGAAGTCCCGAAAATGAACTAGACTAGGTGTGTACCAGTGGCGGACGCA
>JARK01001541.1:16581-36456 GCA_000688135.1 Ancylostoma ceylanicum
ACGAGGGATCAAGCTCCCATTCAGCATCGACCCGGCGCATGGTTCCAAGCAATTACGATAACAATTTCAAGAATGAAGTAGTTATCGTCGGGGAAGGGACAATTTATACCAGATGCGAATATCAGGCGCACGCATCCATTTGCGAAAGATTTTCGATGAAGAGCGGTCAATGCGGCATGAAATTCGCCAATGAAAAGAGAACGCGGCCGTCGCGAGGCCGTAAACGCGTGCGACTGCTATGCGACTGCGATGCGACTGGCTTCTATTCTTCATCATATAGTCACACGCGCGTAAGTCGCACGCATCTGGTATAAATTGCTCTAAACTCATGTGGAATCTAGTCTGGGAAGGTTTCTACGCTGAGAGAACGAAAATGGAGAGAATGCAGTCTCAGTTGTCTCATTCTAGAGCTGTGAGGAAATTATATTCTTTATGTTATGAAGAGCTGTGTCAAGAGAATACTGTTGAGATGAGAGATATATAGTGGAGATAACGTATGTGGAAGAAGGAAAAGAAGGTAACACGTGAAAGATGCATCAATGAAAATTAGTGCAGTGTGCTGTGGAATAGCGTTGTGGTGTCGATTTTGGTGATGGATATTAAGACTTTTGAACAGTATTTCTATGTTCATAATCTTTTATGAACATCATGTTCACGGCAGCTGTGGTTATTTCATTTCATTTCAAAAAGTACTGGGCGAACGGAAATAACAGAAATGTAAAAAACGCACTCGATAAATGTCATGCGGATCGCGTTTCCACTGTTTTGGTGGCTGCAATATCTTCAGTGTCTCCCATACGCGGTGGAAATCGTCGAGATGACTGAACTGGAATCGGAAAGCAAACTTGTTGTGACCAATCTATTAGATGGTTGCAAAATCGATGTCGGATTCCGACATTTGAATAACTCGGCAAAATCTGAACTTTTTCTGCCGGTGGAGTAATCTTCGACCCTCGCCTTCTTTTTGCTAAGTTTTTGTTACATCAGACCTGAAGTCAAGATTTTCGGACCCAGGAGAATCGGCGAGATCGTTACGAGCTAACGTATTTTTGAGGCTCATTCTTCCTGTCAGATATAAGTCCCACCGCTTTAATTTGTCATCTGTAGTGGAACAGTCCGCTGGATAAAGCAAATAAGGGAGGGTCTTGATCTCCGCCTGCATATACTTCCAGAGCGTCTAGAGTGCAAAGTATGGTCTTGAGCTGCTATGAAAGAATAGAGGATGAATCAAATTGAATCCACTTGTTCAGTTTTCCCATCATGCTCGTTCCTCCAATGGTGCCAAAAATAATAGAATAATGAACCTCAAGGTCACCTTCGAGATAATGAACAGGCATACTGGTGGAGATTCCACCAGTGCTTTTAAAACAGAATTGACGTCGTCGAATTTTATTCCATAAATCTGAGGCATGGTCTCCATGTCTCCAGACTAAGTGACTTGATGCAACACTGGGCTACCACTTTGTTGAGCATTTCCTCTTGCATAGGTTGGTCATATTTTATGTCCAAGCCACTCTCCCGCTACTGAGTTCGAACCCGCGAAACAGTTTGGGACGAATTTTAGCGGGCGAGTACATTTTGATTCACTCTCGAAAACCACAGGAAAATCGGTTAGATCTGAAAAAAAATGAAAAGGCAGAAAGAGGATGAAATGGGCTTTGGAACAGGTACAAAATGTATGATGGAAGCACCATTACACATTCCAAAGCATTATTCCAAATTTCGTGGTTCAAAAATCCGACATCGGTTTTGCAACAATGTAATACCTGCTAAGGACTATTTTTGTTTGTTTACATCATCGCAACGTACCAATTTCTTTTTGAGAAAACGCTCTCAAGGAGGTTATTACTTGCCTCACTGTCATCAGTTCTTACTGCTTCTGGTTGCGGATCGTTCTTGTGTGTGCGGATAGCCCATCGTATGAATAGGCAACTGTGAAATTCCGCCTCTTAGAAAAATCAGAAATCACACTTTTCTGGGGAATGATTACCGTAGCTTGTAGCGGAGTCCAACGTATTCCCCGAAATTATTAGTTATTTTGTGGTTGTACAATTCCTTAACAGATTCTTATCTTCTCATAATCACATGATATCTTCTGAGAGTCATATAATTAGGACTCACGTATATAGTCTCAATTTTTCCGTTTCTTTCGCTGGTAATCCTCATCTTTGCATATATACTCATCCATAAAGTGCTTAATCGTTCTCGAGCAAGATGTGGTATATGACTCTGAAATTTAATTCAGTTGTACTTCATAATTTGAAGACAGTTTTAGTTTGTTGAAATAACAAGAGCTGGGACAGACAACCGCTAGTTGGTCCAATATATCCACGTTGCTGCACATATTAACACTTACAGCTCGACAGTTTTCGTTTTTTTGTGCTTCTTGGTTCCCCATTCGATACCACTCCAATACTTCTGCGCGGGACCACAATGTTTCTGGATCAAAATCTGGTGAGAGAGACTCGGGTAAAAATCTCATTGCTTTCCAGATCATTGTGCTGTATAGCTGAAATTTACGATTCATTTCACTCTCAGATCCTCGAGCTCTGTTTGTTGTACTTCACATGAAAACATAACCACATTATAATTATTAGAGTGTAAAACTATTAATGCGCGCATACTTTTCCATCTCTATCGAAGTATTATTGGAGGCTTGTGCTCAGTAATTTATAGTATTTTAAAGAGCAATTCGTTGTGCATTCACTGGTGTGTAATTGTCTGGCAAATCTCATATTTTGATTTTTAAGAAAAAATTTGAAAGGGCAAACCGCTGAGCGGCAACAAAAGAGAGCAACGCCATAAAGCTCCAAACATGCTTACCCACGTTCTGAAGAAGAGGTTGTCTTCACGGTAAAATATTAAGTCAGTGGTCCAATGGGGGAGGCTAAATTTCATACAGGCAGTTACGGCAGAACACTTACTACAATAATTGGGCTACAAAGGCCAGCCACTTCATCACCCTCTGCTCGAACCAACGACTACTAGAAATTTTTCACAACCAGATCCATCCAAAGGCGACGGGAAATGCCCAACAAAAAAAAATGAAGAAACTTGGGAAGTCCTGTCTCAGCCGCCACGTAGCTAAGGCTTGCCACTATCAGATCAATACTTATTTCTGGGTAGGAAGCATTCCCTACAAGGGAAAAAATGCAAAAACTGCGAAAAAAGTGGGGAATCGGGTAAGCGCCTGTTCCGATTCACAGCGCACTGACTTCTTCTAGAAGGAACCTCATATTCTGCATGAAGGACGGTGAAGGGTAGTAGAGATTAACTGTGCACACTATTTTAAGTGGAGAGCTCTGCTATAGTTTCTTGGAATAACTTCGTTCCATGCGAAAACGCGCATCCATAGGTTTACACCCTAATATATTCGTTATATAATGCAGTAAAAGCTTACATACGGTGTTGTTAATATGGATTGCATTATTTTGCACGCAGTATAGGCAGTTGACACGACCACAGCAATGCTAAACATGTTCTTCTACTGAAATGCTTTTAGTTGCGCTCCTGCAAACGTCTAGCCTGCAAGATGTTCTTCCTTACAAGGTTGCCAATATATGATGCATTGCGGTTCATTGGGATTGGAGTTTCGCACTCAGAGAGTCCGAACAACTTTGTTTCCAAATTAATGAAGTGGAGCGTTGAAATGCTTTCGAAAACATTTTTCCTAGCATGTGACATGTGGTTGGCAAGTTTTTTTCAGCTAGAATTACCTGTGACATTCTCGCCATTTTTCCCGTTTGAAGCCAAAACGACCATCTTCTTACTTCCATCACGTTTCTATCAAAAGCTAGTTGGACTGTGAAAACTAGTTTCGTTAGGGTCGAATCCATTTCACATGATCAGAAACAAATTCATTTCCACAAAGTTCTTGAGGGAGGAAGGGTAAAGCGAATGATGCTGCGAAGAACAATTTGTTTCCAGGGTACTTCTCGTATACGATGTCAGTCAGGTGATGTTCTTTATCAAGGAAATGAGGCGGTTCATAATGACCCGCTCCCGCGCTTCACGCTTGAAGGCGAACCTCGCATCGTGTTCGCAAGATTTGGTTGGAGCTGATCCATCAACAGTACGCCAATGAGCGCAGACCTGTCCACCTGTCCATTTGACCCAAATTATCAGGAAAAAAAATAAGAATATTGCAGATGAGGAGCAAAACGTTTTGAGGATATCACCTTGCTGTGGAGTTCTGTTTTCATTTCTACCAATATTTCCGAGTATATCCACCCACCTGTTAACAATGGAACAAGTTGTCCAATCACTCGATATCGCCGTTGTTAACCACACTCCAACAAGTAGCCACGGTCCGATAGCAGTAAATGCTATGTTTAGACGACACTTAAACGTATTTTTCAAGCTTAATCTCACTCGAAATGATGCATAATAAAGTAATACAGCGGAGGCATACTGGACTCCAGTTTAAACCAAAAACCGGTTTCACCTCTTGTCTTAGTTTTTCCACCTCTCCATGCTCACTTCTCCATGGAGGTGATATGGTCACTGTTACGTCATTTGACGTTGGATAAGATCACATGGTTTCTCTAATACGCCCATAGGGGAAGGCTTACTAATTATGAACCAACGCCTCGACTGCGCCTGTCACCTCCTCACTCAGTTCTGTTTGAAGTCATTTCATGGTTTTCTTCCTATTTCTTCCCTTTCTGGATCTTTCGCACACTCAGGCAGGAAAGCGGACGAATACAACGCACAAGCAGGAGTGCAGAGTAGTGAACACGTTAACAAAACATCTGCAGAGAACGGAACGGGAGAATGACTTTTTTCATTGATTCTCGGTCAAGCCGTGGACAATGCTAGAGAACAGTTTCACGGTCAAAATTGTTAGTCTTTAGATGCAGCACTCACGGAAATTCCGCCTGCTGGTTTTACTGTATTCCTGGGTTTCTCACTCTGGTGAAGATCAATGCAATTCCGACGAATCCTAAGAAAAAGGCAGTTTTCGTTGCCACCAGGTTAGCTTTTTGCAGGAAAGGCTGAGTTGCCCGCGCTTGAAGAGGAAGGAATAGGGAATTGAAACAAGTTTTGTCATGAAAAAGGGAGTGACTGTACACAAAAACACCCATACATTTCATGTTACAACTCATCCCATTGAACTGTCGAACTACTCAACGATCAAAATCTCGAACAAGAAAATTTCCGTGGGTGCTGCCTCTAAGTCTGAAATGACCGATTTTGAATGATGCTGTGCAAGCCATTTAAATGTGCCTCTAAACTATCTGCACAGCCTTGCACTCTTGAAAGTGTCTTGCTTGCACCAACAGCTTAAAAGCATGGAAAGCAAGTGGATAAAATGGTGAAGGGCGTTTTATGCACAATATTGAGAGTTAAACATTCATCTTCTCATTCTTTTTCCTCTGGTTCATGCAGCGTGGTTCTGCATGAAGGTCAAAAACTGGCATTTGTTTTTGAGAATCAAGCTGTGGAGATTTTGTTTATCGAGACACTTAAGCTTGTTGTACTGGCTCGATTACCTTAATATCATAGGGTTCGAATGTCAAACCTTGCTGGTTATGCAGTCATTGTTTGCATAAGGCTTAGTTTACTTTCGCACAGAAATTTGCAAGCTGACCAAAAACTAAGAGAGTGACTCTGAGGGAGAGGAATGTACGTTCATGATGAAAGGAAAAAGGAGTAGTGATCATGCGAAACTTTGAAGAAAGCGGTTGTCAGCCTAATTAATAAGATATTCTTGACGATTTAGAAGTTGCCTGTTCTTACGAGCCATACCAATGCGAGAAGTTACTTATACAATTTGTAGCCAAAACATCCTTTGTTCCTATTTAAAGCCTAGTGTGTTTGAAACCTATCCTGTTCTCAACACTGCTTCACGCAGATCGAGCAAAATACACATTAGCCCTACTGTGGACAAGGACTTCCCAGTCATTACTCCGTTCCTCAAGTCAATCGTGGTTGAGCGGGTCATCAGAGTCTGTCCAGTTCCATTATGAGTCCGTGATTGTCCGACTTGCTCAAACATTCGTGGGAGCGATGGGCAGGTAGGACCTCAATCGCTCCGCCCCATTTTTGAGTTGGGGGAGCGTGTCTGGACGCTCAATTAGAGCAGAGCGTGCTGTGCATAACCCCGGTCGTCCCCCCATCTGTCGGAACCCAATAACGCGCTCGGGGGACAGCTGCGAGGGCACGTGGGGGAACGTCTTTCAATTGTGGGGGGGTAGGTGTCCCACGATTTTGGGTCCACCCCTAGGTACAACTGGGGGTGAATCCATTTCCACCTGTATTCCACCCCCACGAATGTCTGAGTGGGAACCCTTCCTGATATTCGTGATCGTTCGCCTACCAGGGAGCAGTTACATGACAATAACATCAGGCCATGCCGGTCTTGTAGTGCTCTGCTCAGTAGAAACGGTGAACACTTAGATAATCGCGAACTCCGTTCCTCCCCGCACCGATTCCACCACACCGTTCGTCCCCACATGACAACTGAATACCAAACTCGAAAATGAGTGATGTTGGCGCGCATATTCCGATTCCGCCGTTAGCTGAACGTATTGCTCCTTCCGATCTTGCTATGACAGGAACAATGCAGGTCCTCCTCTATTGCAGCCGCATGCTAACAAAATGGTAAAAAGTGAGTTTTTTCGAATGATTATGCGCTTCAGCGCTAGCGGTCCGCGGGTCGGACAGTTGCAGTAGGACGGATCTTCGCATCCGCGCCGCGCCGCGTCCGCTCGCGACAGCATCCCACGCATTTTGTCAGGACAGCCGTCACATTGGGCTACGGTTTGAACCGAGCCTCGTTCAGCTAGTCTCGTAGGACTCGTCCAGTTGCTGTGGGAACAAAAGCTTTCATGCTTGGCTGCCGGCTTGTATGCACCTCCTAGTGGGCGGGTCGTCACAAGGCAGTGCGGAAAGAACCAAGAGCGAAAGTATATGCATATATTCTGCGTTATTGCAGCAACTTTCGCTTCTCTGTTCGCACTTTCAATAACTATTGTTGCTTCACTCGCGAATAAAATGCAGTGATCCTGCATCGGCTGGAAGTGGGCGGGTCCATCTGCAGTTCAAACGTCCAAAAAGTTTGAATAGTTGTGTTGGACCTTGAGGAAGGGATACAAGTCATGCCTATACTAAGGCGCGCTCAGGTGGGCGTGCGACTGCATGGTGGAGGCTAGACAATCATCAGGAAGCTCAGCGCATTCAAGATGACAGCGCCTGTGGCCCAGTGGGCCAGCCACTTACGGTTGTTGCGTGGTGCCCTTCTGCGAGTTTCGCTCAGCAGTCCAGATGGTGCAGATGTACCTGATTGAGGAGAAACTTTCAGGGCACATATTGGGTTGGGCGATAAGTTCGTGCGTTTGCGTTTTGCAGGAGTACTGGAAGTACTGCTTTTCACAAACAACATCAATTACAGTAAATGATTTATGTAGCCCCTTTTTTCTGCTATTTATTCTAATAGAGAAAGAGCAGCTCCCCGGTTGCACCTCCATAAAAAACCACATTGTTTGAGATGACGCAGTTTGTGACTCTCAGCTGCAAATTTTGAATGGAACTCTAGAGGGTTGCTAAGAAAATAGACAAAAAAGTGGTTGGAGACTGCTACAGGTCCG
The DNA here is from genome assembly GCA_000688135.1 of Ancylostoma ceylanicum. NCBI lineage: Eukaryota > Metazoa > Nematoda > Chromadorea > Rhabditida > Ancylostomatidae > Ancylostoma > Ancylostoma ceylanicum. The sequence continues at coordinate 24,171 of JARK01001541.1, forward strand.
TAGAAACTGTATGAGTTATTTCACTTTTTGTCCTAGCATCTCGGTTACCGTTTTGGTAGAATTTGCACAGAGGAGACGCAACTTCTGAATGTGAGGGTCACCTCGTACCAAACCCTTCGAAGTTTTTTCGGCGAAATGAATCAGTTGAAAGTAGATGTCCCTGATATTTACAGTTCTTAGTGCTTCTTTTCACATCCAAAGCAAACCATAGCGGATAAACGTATCACAGTTCTTCAAACTCAACGTACAGTGGGGGACATCCTCTAAGCTAAAATTAATCTCTCTGAGGCGGACATCTGCTTTTGCGTCGTCCTATCACCACTAAGGTGTCCCAAGTCTTTGATATCTGTTGCCTTTGGAGATGCATTCGATTCACGATAGAGGTCCAACAGTAGGAGTGGTCGGAAGTTGTCGTCCTAGTCGAAATAGTGATTCATAGGCGATAGAAAATGAAGTGAAGCGAGAATTGAGAAAATGTGTTTGAACATTTGTGTAAGGTAGATCAAGAGCTACAAAATAGTCAGGAGGTGTAGTGCACATTATGCAATTATATACTGACTCGCTATCAAACAATGTTGAAAAAACCGCACGAACTTATTCCCCAACCCAATAATAGTCGGGAGGTGTAGTGCACGTTTTGCAATTATGGTTATGGTAACTCACTAACTTTCACTGGTTCACTTTCAGACAGACTGGCATTCATATAATGTGTAGTGTGATTAACATATTATTCTGAGCTAACTGATCTACCTACATAGACGGAGAACAATAGCACTCGTGGATGTGCTCGTGGAGAACAATAGAACTCGATATCAGCTTATTTCAGCTGCATATTTGGGTACTTTCTCTCAGTTTTCATTTCTATCTGTCTGAGAGAAAAAGGAAAGAAAAGGGAAAAAAGGGTTTTGAGCTACTCAGGCGGCCAAGATTATATAAAAAATGGAATCAATGAAAAACAACCACGCATTCAAACAGATAAAAATAAAAACTGAGAGGAAGTACCCAAATATGCAGCTGAAATAAGCGGGGGGCGAGCTGTTTAGGGGCGAGCTGTTTATCCCCCGCTACGTTCCGGAAACCCGTTATACTTCACTACCATTCTGCCCAAAAACCCCAAAAGGATCGTGCTCTTGCAGAAGAAATGATTTAGATATCTAATGTTTAATATTTTCTATAAATACAAATTCCATTCAGAAATACACGTAAAGAAATCTGTTCGTTCAATTTTTCCATAATCAAAAACAAAATACTTTTAAAAATGATGATCAATGAAAATCGGTTCAGGAACAACATTTTTGATTAACAGGACTAGAAATTTTTGATTAACAGCTGAATTCGGATAAACAGATGCACTGAGGAGCTGTTTATCCGAAAATTCCGGATAAACAGCTCCACTATGGAGCAGTTTATCCGGAGTGACCTCTTGACCCATGCAGGTGTGAAGAGGCGGCATCCCTTTGGGGATAAACAGCTACATACACGAAATAAGCTGATATCGCCGTTCGGTGTCTCCAACTGCTTTTCTGAGAGACTTACTTTTCTGATCAGAGCTGTTTCCACTGCAGTGATGGAGTTCGAATCTATATTCAGTTTTTCCCTGTATTGCGGCAATTGGAAAATGATGAAAAGTCCTTCATAGGAAAATGAGCAAGCAGCCATTGCGGAACACATGTTCATTAATATTAATGGAAGCCATAGATCAATGGTGTTGGTAGTGAAGCGACCTAGGCAGCTCCATTTTGACGAAACCTAGGATCAGGAGGACTCCATTTGCACGATATCGAAGATAACATAAAAACAAACCGTTTCGAATCCATAGGAGAGTGCCGCAACGACTACAACAGCAAGTGCAATGGCGATGGAAGTGATTCGGGACTAGAAAAACTTCACAACAATCATGTTTCAACCAGTGAAGTAGCTAACTCAAAATCATGCCGATAATGTGAGAGCATTGTTTGCTTTCCAACAGTATTCACTTCCCCGAGTATTCCAGTGCTCCATACGCACGACTTCTAACGAGTTGATGGCTTCAAGAACAAAAATCCCAGTCGCTAGAAGGATGAAGAGTTCGACGAACTGTTGATCGAGAGCAAGCAGTTGAACTGCTTGAGTTTGAAAGGATTCAGTAAACTCGTGCTAACTAAGTGAAATTATGAAAATCTACCCTTTTTCGTAGGTGTTGTGTCTGATCAAACCAAGTGGTTTGTTGGTTTGTTCATATACATACTGCCGTACTTGTACAAGTGAATTTATTTTTCAGGATTTTTTGATGTTTTTTTCTCCAGTCTTTTGACCGTTTCAGAAATATATGGCCACTGTGCAAGAGCTATGGAGAACCTGCAAATCAACGCAAGCTCGTAGGTCAAAGCAGCGGAAGGGTTTCCAAAGTCGGATATCCTTCTTGTTCTACATCGTGCCGGATACAGCCTGCGGTTTATTGCCGACCTGTTCGGCCGTTCTCGTTGTCCTATCATGAGGTTTCTGAAGGATACTCAAGCCTATGGAAAACGCGCTTCATTTTATACCCTCGTGTAATTTCTGCTCAAGATGAGGAGCAAATATGGAGGAAAACTTCGAACAATGTCAGATCTATGAACTAGATCCGTGCAGATCTGCAGTTCTCCACAATCCACAGTAAGGAAAGAGCCCAAAAGGAACAAAAATATCGACAGAGAAGCTATGAAGAAGGCACCGAGATTCACAGAGCGCCACAAAGCTGCTAGGCTTGAATTTGCTTCCGACTACTCAACGAGGGATTCGAGCGAGGTGGGGACCCAGTAACATGGTCTATTACGAGCTAACAATTTTTCTTTGGGGTTGTTCAGTTTACATAGTTGTAAGTATTATTGGTGCGATCTTCACAAGGAACAGGTGCTGAACCGACGCAACTCCGATGGAGGAAGTGCCGTGGTGTGGAGCCTTTTGCAACCTCGAGAAGCTAAACCTGGCTTTTGTATCCTGCAAGACGGATTATCATGCTGTAGAAAAGCACCTCCTACCATTCCTGGGCAGCCACCACAGGCAATCTTTGGTTTTCCAGCAGAACAATGCCTCAGGCCACTCGAGCCAGTCGACGGAAGCGTGGTTTACGGAGCATCAAATCAAGGTCCTTGACTAGACGGCTGACAGTCCGGATGTCAACCCCATGGAAAAAGTACAAAGACTCATAGTAAGGAAGGTCTACCTCAACAATTGTCAGATCATCACCGTTGACGAGCTTAACGAGGGAATTCTGAGGGCATAGGCGGAGATCGACGATAGTGTGCTGGAGAATCTCGAAGGAGGTATGATAAGGCGTGTGTTCGACATGGCGACCTATAGAGGAGGAGCCATCAATTATTGGGAACTCAATTTGTTGTTGCTAATAAATATTAGATGGATGGGAGCGTCAGTCACGATTGCCACCCCCGCGGCTGCAACATTCACGCGGCGCGGGCGAGCGCTGTGGATGTCTAGTGTTGCCTCGCCCGCGCAGCGTGGATGTTGCGGCCGCGTGAATGGCAATCGTGATTGACATTCCCTGTATTTCGTTGAAAGGAGTTTGGTGGTTGTACCTATGAAATTGGCGAAGCTGCATGGAGAGCGGAAAAGACGAAATGTGAGACATTTTTATACAGTGCGCGTCAAAACTTTACGACCATCCTAGAAATTCGTCGTTTCAGACGAGGATCGAGATTTTCCGAGAAATTGCGTTCACTACCGTGTTCAGCTTGCTTGAAAACCCACGAGACTTTTGCTAGATTTCATCTAGGTGATCCTTTAATTTTTTTATTCGCTTCAGACAAGAAAATGCGGCGATTCAAAACTTTACGCCCATCCTTCGAAAAGCCTTTTTGTCATTATGAGAGTGGGCGATACCTGTGAATATGCATTGCTTAGGTCCTGCTTTGCTGATTACTATTCCTAATAGTCGATTCCTCACCGCGGTGACGAAGTTGTTAATGGTTCTCACTGAATTAGATGCACAGCCGGAGGAAATTTGTTCTTTGAGGCACTGTAGGTTGTGTGTTTGGTCTCAACTGCCATGAAACCTGTCAGCAATGATGTCATCCAAATTCTTGATGGATTCCAAGTTGCAGAAACTTGCGAGCTAGCTCCGGTGACATTGTAGGACTGCAAATTGGCCATGAAGGGTGCCCCAAGTCGTGATTCTGAGGGAAAATGAAGTGGGTGACGCCGTGTTGAAGGAAATGTGATAGCAAGTGCCTTTGTAGAACACCACTATAAACTGCTGAGCGAATCTGAATTGCACCTATGCAATCCCGAAGTCACAGGTATGTCCTGATCGTCAGACTTCAACCGCCAAAGTTGCGGTAAAAAAGAAGCCACTCACTTCCCCCATGAATTCCTGTAGTAATGCAAAATTAAGCCAGGGAAATCGAAAAAGGACTTCAACTCTCACCAACGAATGCAGTATCAAATGTAATGAGTGAAATCTCGGACGTCAGCAAGCACTACAAAAAATGCTACCGAAAACCACATGCTGTTCATGTTATACCTGACGAAATCACTTGACTCCAAGGGCGGTGGGGCGTGTACCGGAGGGCATGCCTCACCTTCTTGTCTCAAAAGTACGCAAAAGCTGATATGCGCAGGGACTGGTTGATCTGGAAGTAGTGCCAATTTTCTCAGCCGACATTGTGGAGGAGGAGAAAAAGTTAGTTGGTACGACAGTGGGGTCGGTCTTGAAATGTCTTCAACCGTTTCCTTTTCATCTATAAGCATTATGCTTGCTCAAGGTAATATCGGCTAAACGTCTGCGCTCACTCGGGTTCTTAACAAATTTTTGTTCTGCTCACACTTGCTCAGTGAAAGGTTTTTTAAGTCAGAGACAAGCAAAATGTCTTAGGCATTGATTCTGGATGCTCCATACAATTTTCTTCTACCTTCTTGAACGTTATGACATCGGTCCAAGTCATATAATTGTTTGTTAGCAATCCCTTTCCTTCGTTATCGACATTTTTCAAGGGTGGGCGTAAAGTTTTGAAGCGACGCCTTTTCTTTGCAAAACCGAATTTGAAATAGTGGAGAATTGCCTAGAAGAGATCTAGCAAAAGTTTCTAGGGTTCTCAAGCATGCTGAATACGATAGTGAACGCCATTTCTCGGAAAATCTCGATCCTCGTCTGAGACGACGAATTTCTAGGGTGGGCGTAAAGTTTTGACGCGCACTGTATGTATCTATGAAACGCACTGTAGTAATAGGGCATTCACCAAATGAAGACAAGCGGTGCGGTTGTGTGTAATCAAGCATGATTGATATGGATTGAATACGACCGCATTTCAGTCCGCAATCCCTCTCCCCACACTCACTACCGGTAAAATGAACTGTTGATTGGTGCACAATGATTCGGGGCATTTTTATTGTTACATTGCTTATTAAATTCTGTTTCATAAGAATATTTTCCACTGCTCGTTTTTCTGAAAAGTCCGTGCATAATCATGCAACAGTCATCTTTGCAAAAATCGGTGCAGTTTTAAAAGATCGGGCACGAGTCGATAGCAGACTCGCGATGTTAGCAATGCACCGCTTGTCAGTGGTGGGCATAGGAGGGGCCCATCCAAATTTTTGAAGTTACTTAACAAAACAAGAAAAAATCCTGTATTAGTTTTTTTGTTTGTTCATTTTGTTATCATTTTCAGGTAATCTCCATCAAATGTTTAATACCAGTCCAGCTGTCGGGACGACAGGCTGTCGTGACAGGTCGGCTCATGAAGACCCCACGTCACACCCATATGATCAGTGATGACAAATGTTTCAAAGAAAAAGGGTACGGCGCCAACGGAAATTGATGCGCACCTTCGGAGCCCGGTTGGTGTGAAAAATATGCGAGAGTCCTCGATGCTTCGCGAACGGCGGCATCGGAGGGCAACAATGCAAGTCATTAAGGATCACAACGTAGCCAAGACATTGCAACTTTGAACGTCGGCACATTGACAGGCAGTTCATGTGTACTGGCAGCAGAGCACTCGAGCATCGTCGAATAGACCTGTGTGCTGTGCAAGAAACGAGATGGTAACTAGTCAAAGGACATGGGACACGGTTTCAAGGTAGTCGACAACAGCAGCCTAAAGACCAGAAACGGTGTGAGCATAGTTGTCCTTCAATGCTTCTGGGAATCGATAGCCAACAAGCAAACCCAGATAGACTCCGTTTTCGTGCGGCATCGCGATCAAAAGCCTGTTACCGACGCGAATGTTGTATCGTACGAAACTGTACCGAAGCTGACTATACCGAAGCTAAAGAGGATGCACGGCGAACGATGCGGACCGGCCCGAATCAAGGGGTGTATGCCAGGAAGAACGATAGCTGGCAATAGTTGGCTGCAGTGAACCCGTGTGTCAATATCCCATGCAATTGCAGGATGATAGCAGAGATAGCTCAATTTTCGTTGAAATTTGACAGATAATCACTACGAGCCATTACATTTTTACCCTAAATCTCGAAATTCCACATTCAGGCTAACCCTAAACCAAATAAAACCTTATGTCGAGAAACCCGACCATATTTTTGTATTATAATCATTATTTGTGCACATTAGTCAAGTTTCATATGGATCATGTAATCAAGTAATCGATAGCCTTCCCTGCATAGAATGTTGCGGTTGCGCGGCTTATCTGATCTTTGCCGCTATAAAGCATCGAGGCAAATTGAAACTTCATCGACGCATCGACTCACGCCACGTCCTCAAGTAAGCTTTCCCTCAAGTTAGTATTATCTGGTAACACTTCCTATTCCAACCCCGTATTCAGGTGTTGCCTCGTTGCCCACCGTGAACCCAGACTAAGAGCAAGTGGACTCAAGTTTCAAGTTCAAGTTAGTGACATTCTTCTGCACTCTTCACACATAACAGTTCTACTACAAGTCTTATATTCAGGTGTCGTCGATCGTTGAACTTCTGCAGCTCAACTTCAAGTTAAGGCACGGCTGAGTCAAGTCCATTTACTCTCCTGGAGCCGGACCAACAAGCGGCAAGTACGTAGGACCACAATATTCGGATGTATGAAGATTACCTATTGTTATTGTTATTGGTACTATTAAGATAAAGCAATTCAGTCCCGACTTGTTCAGAAGCAACGCTACTCCCACAAGTCCCGCGTGGCACTAAGTTAAGAGGCAATTTCACTGATCACTACACCTTAATGCCTTTGAACAAGGTGGACTAGTGAGCGCCCGAGGCGACATGGGCGTGGCAACCTTTGCATGGGATGCGCGGTGCAGCTGCCAGCTGTCACGATCCATCGTTCTGCCTGACTGCCACCCCGAATCAAGTGGTGGCGGTTGAAAGGGAAAGAAGAATATGTAACTTCCCGCATAAAGCTACCACCGGTAACGACCATCGACGAGATCTGAGAGAACGCAACGCGAGCGATCGTAGAAGTAACACGTTCCGTACTTGGCACGACCAAACCAGGTCGCCGAAGAATTGACGGGCAAGCATGGCTTCGGATGGACGAAGTGAAAATTAAAGTGCGCGAAAAGAAACGTCTGTACCACGAATTCTCGATAAAGCGGTTGACAACTGGCGGCAGTATTTGGTAGCAAAGAAAGAAGGTTGTGGAATAATTCAGTCATCCACCCTTCCCCAAAACTACCACCAAAATACGGACCTATTCAGCCAATCACCGTGAGCGAAACCATGGCAGCGCTGAAACGTGAAACCAGGTAGAGCGATGGGTCCTCATGATGTAGCGACGGAGCTACAGAAACCAAGGCATTGGAACTCTGCTGAATGGCCGACGGCGTTCTTCAACAAGGTCGTCAAAGAGAAAAAGACTCCTGTGAATTGACAGAGGAGCTCCACAATCCCGATCTGGAAGAGAAAAAGAAGAAAGAAAAAGGCAATCCTAGAAATTGTGCAAACTATCGGCCGATACGTCTGCTGTCATACAGCGTGAAAATATTCAAATGCATTATCGACCGCCGAATCCGCGACATCATCCGATTTTCGACGAACCGGTGTGGTTTTGTAGCCAAAAGCGGAGCGACGGATGCGATCCATGCATTCGTCGCGTGACGGGATCCGCGAACACCCTAGTGTCACGCATTACCTAGCACGGAAAACAACATAGAATTGACACCTCCCCACTTGAGGTATTCTACCTATGGGTGTGAGTGCTGCGTTCTCCAAAAAATGGATGAGCAGCTGAGCATACTCTGGAGATTTCCACGGGTTCCACGTTCGGCTCGGATGAAATGGAGCTTTCTACCAGTATTTTCAAATATTAAGCTCAAATGTTGAAAATACCTACCTAGTGAGTAGCATGTCGTGGAAATAATAAACCAAATGTTACATTGAAGCGTAGTCAACCCCAGTAAGCCTGGGTGCCGAAAGAGCAGAACAAATAGTCCCACCGCAGCCAGTAGAAAAGACCGCAAATTTTGAATGAACACCTGCTGGTCCTGCAGCAAAATTCGAATGAGTAATTAGTGAAATAAGAAACAGCTTGCACTCATCCACTTTCAAATATAAAACTCAATAAAGTCACGTACTTCTCCTTTCTTCGGGAGATAAATGAGCAGAAGGCCTTTCACAATCATCACAAGAATTTCAGCAGTTGAGAGGGTCAACGTTGATACTCCTGTTGCTGATAGAAGAGAACTCTGATAAAAGATGTGGTTACCTTTTGAACGTGTTTTCAGTTAGCCTGCTTTGGCACTCGAAACTTGGTCAACATCAAAAATAGTTCATCTCTTGTTTGGATTCCGAGAAGCTACGCAGTGTATACCAGGGGTGTGCTTTACGAAAATTTTAAATTTCGTTAATCCGTTAATTCGTTACGTTAGGCCAAAAACGGCCGTTACGCGTTAATGCGTTAATCTGTTAATTCGTTAGAAGAAGGGTTTGAGGATCTGATAATTTTCGTTACTTGAAGCAAGCTCTCGATTTCTCCCACTATAATTCAGAGCAAGTAAGCAGCAACTCCAACAAAAACAAAAAAATTGTCGCAACTTTTTTTAGACTTCTGACGCTATGAGGAGAACACACTCAGACATTCGTGGGGGTGGAATGCAGGTGGAAATGGGTCCACCCCCAGTTGTACCTGTGGTGGACCCAGAATCGTGAGGCACCTACCCCCTACAATTGAAAGACGTTCCCGCACGTGCCCTCGCAGCTGTCCCCCGAGCGCGTTATTGGGTTCCGGCGGATGGGGGGGGGGACGACCAGGATTATGCACAGCACGCTCTGCTCTTCTGGGGGGCGACCAGATACGCTCCCCCAACTCAAAAAGTGGACGGAGCAATTGGGGTCCTACCTGCTCATCACCCCCCACGAATGTCTGAGCAGGTACAATACCGTCGGTAATCTTTGGAAAAAAAGACGAAAAAGACGCGAAGGCGCGTCTTTTGCGTCTTTTTGCTATAACTCAGTTCAATGCAGAGATAACTGCATATATGTATAAATTTTTGGAATCAGCGGCTCGTGATTTATTAGAAGGCATTGTGCAGGTTTTTGAACGCGTGCAAGCTTATGCTCTCAGGGCATTATGCCTCTAAACTTCATTAAAATCGAAAAACGACGCTGCAACACACTACTCTTTTGTGTGAATTCCTATAAAATGTTGTCGTAATGGTCTGTTTACCACAGTAGAACAATGTCCCATCACCTTTGCTTCATTTGATCAGCTTTGAAATTTTCATGTTTTTCCAAAATCAGCGCCTTATAACTAGAAAGCGGTTCAGGCTAGAGGGCTCTTGCTCTTTTCCCATCGATGGTCGAAAAAGCGTGCTTTAAATCACACTTTCGACTCCATCACATCACATGGTACCAAAATTGGGGTGTCATAGTGTCCCAAACGGAAAAGCTACAAACGTTGGGTTTTGTATTCTTTTACACAGCTTCCTATACTTTCAGAAAGCAAGAGGTGACAGGAATCTATGCGCTCATTCTCTAGTTTGGAACCGACGAAAACTCAAGGTGTGCACTGCTGCACATGAGAATACACCGGTAAAGACTTCAGAAGCAGTTACATGAGCTGGCAACCACACATTTCGCCTTAGCCGGACATCATCTTTCAAATACCCAAGAAAAGGCATTTTCGAGTCCATGTCATTTTCGGCTCGTTTTACTGCCTGTCATCGGCGCAGTGGCCGCCACACAGCGTTTCAGAGGCCGGCATAAGGAAGAACAAGTGAACATGGAATGAGTGACACTATGCCAGATGAATAGTAAGCTTAATATAATAGCTTGATGTTCAACAAGAGCAAGACATTTATGTAGGATCCATTTCTGTGGAGATTTTTCTCGGTTTTTTTTTGAATTTTTCGTGGCGGGACCCACATCCTCTGGATGGCTGCAACTGGATATTTCGATAGAGAATTCAATCCTGAATCCGACACTGAAAACCGCATCGCTCTAGCTTTCCATTGAAAGGTTGTTTACTGAGAGGGTGAAACGGTTTTTGAATTTTCGTGGCGGGACCGCAACCGTCGGGCGACAGGATCCTACCACGGTAGTCACCCCGGCCCCGCGCTACACTTTGGCGTTGGTCCTTCTGCGCCAGCTTGTTTCCCCAAGGCTCTAAGTATACAGCCTCTGAAACGCTGTGTGGCGGCCACTGCGCCGATGACAGGCAGTAAAACGAGCCAAAAAATGACATGGACTCGAAAATGCCTTTTCTTGGGTATTTGAAAGATGATGTCTGGCTAAGGCGAAATGTGTGGTTGCCAACTCATGTAACTGCTTCTGAAGTCTTTATCGGTGTATACTCATGTGCAGCAGTGCACACCTTGAGTTTTCGTCGGTTCCAAACTAGAGAATGAGCGCACAGATTCCTGTCACCTCTTGCGTTCTGAAAGTATAGGAAGCTGTGTAAAAGAATACAAAACCCAACGTTTGTAGCTTTTCCGTTTGGGACACTATGACGCCCCAATGTTGCTACCATGCGATGTGACGGAGTCGAAGGTGTGATTTAAAGCACGCTTTTTCGACGATCGATGGAAAACAGCAGTGGTAGCCAAAGGTATAAAATATAGTGGAGAAGGTTTACTCTAGTCTTAGAGAGCAAGAGCCCTCTAGCCTGAACCGCTTTCTAGTCATAAGGCGCTGATTTTGGAGAAACATGAAAATTTCAAAGCTGATCAAATGAAACAAAAGTGATGGGACGTTGTTCTACTGTGGTAAAGAGACCATTACGGCAACATTTTATAGGAATTCACACAAAAGAGTAGTGTGTTGCAGCGTCTTTTTTCGTTTTCAATGAAGTTCAGAGGCTTGATGCCCTGAGGGCATATACTTGCACGCGTTCAAAAACCTGCACAACGCCTTCTTATAGATCACGAGCCACTGATCCCAAAAATGTATACATGTATGCAAATATCTCTGCACTGAACTGAGTTATAGCGAAAAGACTCAAAAGACGTGCCTTTGCGTCTTCTTCGTCTTTTTTCCAAGAATTACCGACGGCATTGTAGAGGAAAACCCTTAGAAATGACATTTTTTTAAACACATGTACAACTGAAAAGAATGAAGGGCAAAGATTCACCGTTTCATGAGTATAACTTCATTGTCTCACAATGTTCATCATGAAATCCTCGGCTATTATAACAAATGAGAACTCTGAAGCTCACAAGAGAGTGTGAGAGAGAAAGGAAAAAGATAGACTCAAAAGAACTGCTAAACGCGAAAGTTACAATACTGAGGATAAGACACTAAGCCTACTCTAAGAGCCCTCATATAAGTTTGTTCAAGGTGTTTGCATCTCTCCGCCAATAATTAAATGGTGAGTGGAGAAGGATGGAATTGCGGAAAGTACATATTCGTCCGACTCTTTAATTAGTTGTCCATTCATCGAAGCTCTGCCCAAATTGGACTGCCGAAAAGAAAAGATGAGCAATCTCTCGATATTCTTGTAGGGAATTCTCATCAACTCGGCTTGGCTGCGGCTGCCGGAGTGGAGTGATTTTCGCTTGGACAAGCTTTAGTCGGACTTTCCTTTGATTCGTCGTGAAGTAAGCGTCTTTAAATAAAGGAGTGACCGTTGTCACCTCAACAAATTCTTCACTTTCCTCATAATCTCACATCCACGAGACCAATCGTGAGCATATTGCACATTCACATGGACAAAGGAAAAAGAAAGAGAGAAGAAGGCATTACGCACGAATATAAATTTGGATATGTATCACAAGAAGAAAACGTGGACAAACCATACGCATATAGATGGCCGTGCAACAGGGTCAAGCGTGTGTTGATAAATTATCAAGAGGGGGTCGTAAAGGTGTGGGCAAAAGAGGTGGGGGGGGGGGGGGGGGTCGTTAGAGGGGGTCATATTCCTTGACCATATTT